>CASHTH010001969.1:0-103094 GCA_030341885.1 Geodia barretti
ATAAGGTGACGATTTGTGATAAGTTCAAGTCATACCAGTTTTGCATTCAAAAAAATCTCGCACACGCCG
Source organism: Geodia barretti (assembly GCA_030341885.1). Lineage (NCBI taxonomy): Eukaryota > Metazoa > Porifera > Demospongiae > Tetractinellida > Geodiidae > Geodia > Geodia barretti. The sequence goes on from CASHTH010001969.1 coordinate 70, forward strand.
CTAATCTTTTTAGGCTTCTGCATATTCCCGAATAGGTCGAACAACAATAGATTTTGGAGTTGTTGGGCATTGATACTGGCACACGCCGCATCCGATACAGCCAGTAGAAAGGACTTCAACCCGTTTTTCGGAGTCGAGCCGAATTGCTGTTTCGCCAATTGGGCAGCTATCAACACAGTCGAGGCAATCGACTCCGTTGGAGCGCAGACAGACACTGTAATTGACTTCGGCTAAACCGATCTGAATTTCATGGACGGACAGTTTTTGCAAAGCTCCGCTTGGACAGACCTGCATACATTCAAGTGAATCACAGACAACGCAGGGCTGATCGTCTGGATTGATGTAGGGGTGTCTCTGCCAGATTGGACTGATCGCTCTGCAAGGGTTGAATGGCGTCTGCGGGACAACTATCGACACAGTTTCCACACCGCAAACAGGTTTCCAAAAACGCCGCTTCCGGGAGTGCACCCGGTGGTCGCAACAGGACTTTCCCGGCGGGGAGATGTGTCCCGATCTGCGTATCTAAGTATTCAGCGACCGGCTGAACGAACCTTGTAAATGCTTCCCGGAAGAATGCACGTCTGTCGTGCGGCATCCCATCGTCAGATTCTGCCATTGGACGTAGCCCTTTCGCTTTACTACCCAATAAATTATTTGACCCTCAGCATTGAAGAGCACCAGGTTCTGTTGACATTTGGGTGTCGAGATATGAATCTCGACCTACAGGCTACCTGCCGGTATGAAACTGAGCAGGAGAGTCGGGCAAGATGCCCAACCTACGGGTATAGGAGATTGATTCTATCGCGCTGCATATAACTAGCGACTTGGATTATGACAGTGGATAATCGTAGATGCGATAGCGTTTATAAAGTGTCGCACCCATGTTTTCAGCCGCTCGATTCATCAATGTATTGTCTTCCAAAATCCACGACATCTCCCCTCGCCGATACCCCTTTGCAACACCAATTTTATAAACTTCGTAGTACATCAGGGACGTCATTCCCTGTTGACGATATTTGTCTTAATCCAAACGCTAGAACCCCGCGCGTGTGTCAATTTTACGGCTGTGGCCAGAGAAGTTTGAGGAGTCCGATTGGAAACAAGCGTCGTTGGCGTGTTTCAACGCAACATAAAATCGGGTAACGCAAGGATAAAGGCGACAGGCTCCCCTTCAAATTTCGGCGAACAGGAGCAAATCAGGGTCATAATCTGGATTAGATCCTGCGCCATGTGTATCTAATCGATTCTCTGTCCGTCATTGGATAAAGCCCCAATTTTTCTCCCATGCGGAGTTATAGATCTCTTGACCCGCTGAATTTCCTGATGGATCTGTTTTTTGACGAGGGGACGTATTGTGATGTTTTTGCGCTTTTTAATCCATTGTACTGTTCGCTCAAGACGTTCAGGCACCTGCACTTCATCGGTTATTTCGTAAGCGAGCAGGTCTTTTGCCTTCTTGAAACCGAAACCTTCAATAAGATTAGGGTAGTAGGGTGGATTGTAGGACATCATAATCATAGGAGCGGAATCAAAGCGTCGATAAGCAATCCACAATCGTCATTTGTCTGAGTAGTTCACGGGACCGACGCATCACTTCAAGTTTGTGTCCCTGCAACCATTGAGCGGCATGAGAAAACAGTGCCGCTGCGACTTCCGGATTGTCGATGGACTCAAAGAATCCAAAGAACCCCACCTGTTCTTCGTGAAAGTCGATATGGATATCATTTTTAATGGCGACAATTCGCCCGACAACACGCCCTTCACGTCGGGCGATCAGAAATTCGGCTTCCGCATGGTCAAAGAAGGGATACCGGGATTTATCAAGCCGTTTCTTGAGATCGCTGCGTAACGGGGGCACCCAATGAGGGTCGTTACGATAGATTGCCCACGGCAGGTTGATAAACGCTTTTAGATCGGCTGGGGATTGGACAGGAGTAACATCAATATCAGGGGATTGTCTACTGGAACGCATTTCGTGAAAAGTCTCCTGTTTTTAGATAACCCAACCTTTAGATCAGCCCCAACTTCCTGCCCACTTTATCAAATTTCTCAAGGACAAAGTCGAGTTGTTCATCGGTATGGCTTGCCATATAACTGGTACGCAGGCGCGAACCACCGGGAGGCACTGCTGGACTCACAACGGGATTGGTGAAAACACCTGCATCGAATAGGTGTTTCCACAACATAAAGGTATTCATATCATCGCCAACAATCACCGGAACAACGGGGTTGTGTATCTCCGATGTCATATCCCATCAATCGGAGACCTTCCTGCATTTTTCGTGCATTTTCCCATAGCCGTTTGCGTCGTTCCGGTTCAGCCTTGATGATTTCCAGAGCGGCATGAACCGTTGCGACCGCTGATGGAGGCATACTTGCGCTGAAAAGGAAGGTGTTTGCATGGTGTTTCAAGTAATCAATGACGGCGGCTTCTGCAGCGATGAATCCACCGATACACGCGAAAGATTTGCTAAACGTTCCCATAATTAAATCAACGTCATTTTCGACACCAAAGTGTTCAGCGGCACCGGCACCGGTTGGACCGAGGACACCAACACCGTGCGCATCGTCAACCATCAAACGGCACTGATGTTTCCGAGCCACTTCGATGATGCCGGGAAGATCGCCGATATCGCCTTCCATGCTGTAAATGCCTTCAACGACAATCAGTTTCCCTCTCTCAGGAGGGGCACTTTCCAATTTGCTATCCAGATCGTCCAAGTCGTTGTGTCGGAACCTCGTCATCTCGCCCCAAGAGAGGCGGCACCCATCAACGACACACGCATGGCTCAACGAATCAATGAAAGCGATGTTCCTGCGCCCCACAAGGGTATCAATAACACCGAGATTGACTTGAAATCCGGTGCTAAAAACCAATGCAGCTTCCTTGTGAACAAATTCGGCGAGTGCTTCTTCAAGCGCGATATGGATATCAAGGGTGCCGTTCAGAAATCGGCTGCCCGTACAACCAGAGCCGTATTTTCGCCCAGCCATCTCGGCAGCTTCAAGGACTTTCGGGTGATGTGTCAACCCGAGATAATTATTCGATCCAATCATCACCTTCTTCTCGCCATTGATCATGACCTCTGTATCTGCGGAGGATTCAATTGGAATGAAATAAGGATAAATCCCTGCCTCGAGCACTGCTTTATATTCTTGTCCTCGTGTGCTTCTGCCATAGCTAAAATCATAGCATTTTTCAAATAGATCCATTCATTGGTTCTCCGGATGTCTTAGGCGTTGGACATAAAAAATGAGTGCGTTTATCTCCAAATGTCCTAAAAAAGACTGAATCCCACATACTTCTTGGGATGTGCTTCGATATCTGCAGCCAGTACCTTGAGATTATAAATCAGTGTCGTGAGCTCTTCAGCAGTTTTCTTATCGTTGGCAAGTTTGCTCAGTGAGCCTTCCCCGGTGTTAATCTTCACGAGCACGGTTTCTAACTGTTTTGTCGTTGCGGTCAGGCGATCAAATAGTTCAGCTCCCGATGTCAGTTTGTCCAGCGTGTTTCCGGGTGTATTCAGTTTGTCGGTGAGTCGGGCAATTGATTCGGTAGAAGTTGTAATAGATTCTGCCAAAGACGGATCCGAAACGAGTTTGCTAACTGTACCTTCACCTGATTGCGCCTGATCAATTAACTGTTCTACCTTTTGGGAAGTTACGACAGATTGATCATACAGATCGGGACGATTGATGATTCTGGCTGCCGTTCCTTCGCCGCTCTCGATTTTTTGGATGAGGGTATCGGCAGATCCGATTAGCGCATCAAGTCGATTGAAACGCGCTTCAAGACTTTCGAGGCTTTCTAGAATGCGTTCCGTCCGGTTAAAGAGGGCAGGATCGGCACTTAGTTTCCCTAACGTGCCTTCGCCTTGAACTGCTTGTTGCCCCCACTTTGCTGCCCAAGCGGTGCTTTGCGTAACATTCTCAGCAATCTCCTTCTTGGAGAGGAGTTGGGGGAGCAAGCCATCCCCTTCGTTTAACTCTCCGACGAACTCCGAGACGCTGTTTGTCGCCTGATCCAGATTCGTGTAAAGCGCTGCATCCGATAGCAATTTTGCAAAAGTACCATCGCCAGATTGCAGTCGGTTCACAAGGCTTTCAAATCGGGTCAAGGAACTATTCATATTTTCACTCACCACAATTGCCTGATTTAGCAGACTGGACATTTCTGTTGGGACAGTTCCTCTTAAAGTGGCACCTTCAGATACCGGGGTGCCTTGAGGTGTCCCTAGTGAGATGTCTACATATCGGCTTTGAGTAAAACCGATCGATTTAACCTGAACGATTGAATCGCTCTTGACTCGTTGCGCGGCTTGTTGATTTAGATTCAGCTGTATTTGGACTTTTTCCACACCATCTTGGCGAACGAATTCGACTGCTTTTGACCGTTCCAACTTCAATTCCCGCTAAACGGACCACATCCCCAGATTTTAATCCGGATGCGGAATCAATAACGGTTTGCACAGCAAACCGATTTTGAACTGCCTTTAGACCATTACCAGCGAAAAGGATAAGCCACAATAAAATGACACCACAAATCAGTGCAAAAATTCCGACTTGCAATTGTGACCACGTGACTTGCGATCTTTGTAATCGCATGAATTTTTCCTCCATTAAATACTACGACTCGTCGCACCACAGACTTGTTAAAAGTGCACGAGGTCGGTTGCTCGATAAGAACGGCTCGGCGGTTGAATAAAGCGTTGAATATAAGGGTCTTTTGCTGTCATCAATTCATCGGCAGCTCCTTCAAAGAGGATTTCCCCCTCGTATAGAAAAACAAAATGATTGGAAATTTGAAACGCTGCAGATAATTGATGGGTAACAAGCACTGAAGTCATACGTTGCTGGACCTGTTGCTTCTGGATGAGATTACAGATTAGGCCTCGTGCAATTGGATCCAAACCACTAGAGGGTTCATCATAAAGGATAATTTCAGGATAAGAGGCGAGCGCCCGGGCAATGGCGATTCGCATCTGCATCCCGCCGCTGCATCGATCAATTGAGAGATCTGCCGCACCGTGTAAATCAACCATCTCTAGCAATTTCTCTGCCTCCTCTCTCACCTTTGAAAGCGGCATTGCACCCTGCTCATAAAGCGGGAAAGCAACGTTTTCCCAAGCCGTGAGTGAATCAAAGAGGGCACCGTGTTGAAACACGATTGCCATTTTGCTCCGAACCTGCTGTTGTTTGGTCTTTGGAAGTACCGTTAGGTTTTGCCCGTCGATCCAGATTTCACCGCTTGTCGGTTCATACAAACCCGCTATGATGCGAAGGAGGGTTGTCTTTCCAGATCCGCTCGTGCCAATAATAGCAGTCACCTTAGCAGTTGGAATGTCAAAAGTGATATTTTTAAGGATATGTTGCGCATCGTTGGAGAAGAAGTTAATGTTTTTGAGTAAAATCATAGAAAGCTCATGTCGGAAGAAAGTGCAAAACACTAAAAGCGTGAAACGTGATGTCCCGTTCCGAGGATCCCGATCTATCGGGACGTGAAACGTGAAAACCATTTGTGCATTGGTGCATTAGTTCATTGGTGTTCCACCTACGGGGCTCATAGAAGAAAAAAGGGCAAAACGCTATTTGTGGCAAATGAAAGTGTCAGCTGAATTTCTACGTTAAATGGATCATCGCTAAAATGCATGAACAAGCGTTGTCATGATAGAATTGGAAATCAGAATGAGAAGCACGCAAGCAACTGCCGCCTGAGATGCACCGGCTCGGACTCCTGCGGTGCCCCCCTGAACACGAAGCCCATAATAGCAAGCAGTTGAGACAACGATAAAGCCAAATACAGTTGACTTGGTCAGCCCCCAGAGAACATCGCCGGGGGTAATACTGCTCAAGGATTGATTCAGGAAAAAGGTTAGACTCATTGTGCCCGAAAGTCGTGCTACCAAAGCCCCTGTAAGGATTGCAGCAACACCATTGACGGTCGCCAACGCAGGAAACATAAGTGTCCCAGCAGCAATGCGTGGGGTAACCAATTTCCGGAAAGGATCTACGCCCATCGTCACCAAGGCATCAATTTGCTGGCTTACCTGCATCGCGCCTAACTCGGCGGCGGCGGACGAACAAACACGGGTCGAAACAATCATCGCAGTGAATACGGGGCCCGAACCTCGTATGATCGAAAGTCCTGTCAACTTTCCCAACAACACATTTGCCCCAAAGGTACGCAGCTCTGCTAGCGTTTCCAACGTGATTAGAGCACCAATGCAGCCTCCTGCAATGAGTACAATCGGAATCGAGCCAACCCCCATGATGTCCATGTGATCAAAGAAATCGTGCCAATATCGAGGTTTTTTGTATACACCCCTCGCAGCGTTCGCCATGAAAACCACAAATTCCTGTATTTCGAGAACTCGTAATTTCAGCCAGTGGTTGATGGAATGTATAATTTGTTTCATGATAGGTGGCGCGTGATGCGTATTGCCCTATACGCTTTACGGATTTAACGACTCGTCATGCAGATTGGCAAATCTCAATAGGTCAGGGGTTAGCAGCGTATCAATCAAGTATCCGTTTTCGCATCATCGGTGAGGGGATCAAACGTTCATAAGCCATTGGGGCAGGCTGTGAAAGGGAAGTTGGGTAAATTTTTACGTTTCACACCTAGACATTGCATTGAAACAAGAGTCTAGCATAAACTATATTCTTTTCAAAAAAAAGGGGGTTGGTTCTCTTTCGATAATAATTATAAATCTGTAGGGTCTTATTTATCTGCTTCCGAAAAATGATTTTAATGAACCAGCTTTTTAGAGGCGCTATTGATGATATAAATTGACTTAACATTTTCGCGCCTGGGCTCCACATAATTCTGCATCGATTCATAAATAAAATCGATAGTCGGAAGTATATTTCCGGTTATGTCAACATTTTCTATCAATAATAAGCCGTGCTTTTTGGCGGTTTTTATATAATCTTCAGTGGTATTGGGAACCTCTGCAATTTTACTATTGCTATCTTTTCTAAACATCCCCGCAACCAGTAAATACCCTTTAGGTAATAAAAATGAGGTGCATTGACGAAATCCGATTTCAGTTGGAAAATAATTCTGAGATTCACTCATGAGAATCAAATCGAATTTGTTATCAATGTCGAGGTCCTCAAATTTTGTCTGGAAGAAGGTTAATTTTGAGAGATGATTCTCAAAATATTTCGCATGATTACCATCTGGTGAAATCGCGGTTACATCATATTCCAATTTTGAGAGTGCTCTCGACACATCTCCAATTCCACATCCAACATCCAGAATGCTTTTAACATTCTTAGGAATCGCTTCTATGAGCATATCTGTATATTTTTGTTGCCCATCTCGCAAACACTCAAGGGTTAGTTTATTATCTCCCTCTGTTAGTTTTTCGCTTTCCTCCCAATATCCGTAATGCAATGAATTCAACTTTAAGATTTCTGTGCAAAAAAACAGTTCCAAATCTAACCCATCAAATTCGGTGATGTTTTGCTTACCCATACGATTCTCCGTCTAAGGTTCTTTGACATTTCAACGGAGCCAGATAAGATCCGACGCGAATCGTTGCCAAACGAGATTGATTTGGTTCATCAACCACAAGCAATTTGGATACCATAGTTATCTTGAACCACCTAAAGGGATTGTGCAAAAACCGAGTTAATCGGAAAACACTTGCTCCGGACAACTTTGCATTTGCTTCTGATATACGCAGTGATCTCAGAGGGAATGTCGTGTCCACAAAGAAAGTGTTGAAACTGTGCCACACTGTCGTCGCAAAAATGCCACACCGATAATCGGATGATTTTTTATATATAAGTGTGGTTTAGATCCTCCGGGCTCAGCTGGATTAGATCTGTATGCCCTGATTCAGGCTTAAATCGTTAGCACTATTGCAATGCACTATCGCAATTGATCTAGTAAAGCCATTGCTGGGCTACTCCTGAAATAACGATTCATCCACTTCGGTATTAATCATGGCTTCGCTGAACGTGATTTCGGCAGATTGCTCGCCATTATCGATCAAAACGGTATGAAAGGCAATCATCACGCCTGAGACTTCTCGATAATCGTCCAAGAACTCCTCTCGCTCCGCAGGTCCCTGCTCTGTTAGTGCCTGATACTCTCTTTTAATAATATGTTTTGTTTCTTGGTCAATAAAGAGTTTAAGGGTATCCGCCGGCGTATCGCTGACCAGTATGACATCTGCCATTTTACCTTTTACATCTTCTGTACCGAGAAATTGAGCAGAAACATCTGGATCGGAAATATAGATTAGCAGCTGAACACTATCTCTAAAAATTTCTTTTTTCGCTTCTTCAGCAAAGGCTGCAGGGAGGTGTTGAATCCCTTGAGGCATCACCATCCACGCGGCTTGACCGTCATAGATTCGACTCATCTCCAGTCCCATTGCCGGCATCCTCAGATCAGCCCGCGCTTTGGCAGGTAATACTATTGTTACCTGTCCATCAAGCTCCATCATACCACCGGGTGTATTCACAACCATTTTCCCTTTGGTAACGATGTTTTTTACTCCCCTGAGTTTATCAAGACCGCCGTATGCTTCGACGACATCGGTGAGAATCATCTTTGCTTTTGCGACATCTTCTTCACCCGCTTCGGGAGCAGGTTCAGGAGAGAGGGGTGGAATGGTAATATCGACTTCTGTGACATCTCCGAGCGTATTCAACGGTTTATCAAAATCGCTGGCTTTGCCGACAGCGATGAGTGTGAATCTGTCGGGATGCAGGTATTCAGCGGCAACGCGCTTGACATCTGCTTTTGTGACATCCCGAATCCCCGCCATGAGTTGCTCAACGAAATCCTGTGGATAGTCATGGTATTCATACCGGAGTGCTCGAGACAGAATTTCTCCTTTGGTATCATAGTCAAACACAGAAGAATTCATGAAACCGTCAATTGCTTGTTTTAACTCTTCGTCGGTGACCTCTTCGGCTCGCATCTTTTCAACTTCAACCAGAATCGCTTCGATTGCTGTTACAGTGGCTTCCGATTTGGTTCCACATGCAATGAAAAAGACGCCGGGAACATCGTAACCCGCGCCGTAATTGTTTCCGACAGAATATGCCAGCCCTTTTTCAACTCGGATGCTGTTTATCAATCGGCTGGAAAACCCAATCCCCAGAATTTGGGACATCACAACCAGAGCGGGATAGTCTTCGTTCTTACGTAACCAACCGATATGTCCCATGCGGATATTGGTTTGGTTCACGTCGTCTTTGTTTACTAGCGCGACTCTCTTTCCATACGTTTCAGGGATTTTCGGTTTTTCAGGAAGGTCGATCTCCGCGGGTTCCCAGCCCTTGAAAGCCTCCTGAACCTTTGCCAACATAGTTTCGGAATCGAAGTCGCCAAGCACACCTAAAATGATGTTGTTCGGACGGAAAAACTTTTGATAGAAATCGACAAGGTCATCACGGGTGATACTGTTAATCGTATCATACTCGGTTGTACGTGCATAAGGACTGTCTGCGCCGTGGATGAGCTTCCCAAATTCTCGCCTCGTGATCCCCCCCGGATTATCATTTCGCCGCGAAATACCACTGCGATGTTGCACCTTTTCTAACTCGATTTTATCCTCTCGGAACGCAGGATTCATGAGAATATCGGCGAGGATAGATAGCCCTGTATCAAGGTCTTCCTTCAAGACCGACACGGACGCCGAGCCGGCATCATCACCGATGCCCGTTTCAACGGACGCGGCTAAATTCTCCAGAATTTCATCAAGCTCATCTCCGGTTTTACTTGTGGTGCCACCTGTTCGCATGACTGCCCCAGTGATTGCTGCCAGCCCAACTTTGTCCGCAGGTTCGTAGAGTGAACCGGTGCGAATCCGCACGGAAATGTCGATAATTGGTAGTTCATGGTCTTCTAGGAGATAAACAATCATCCCATTATCTAATTCAAACCTATCAGGAACGGGTGGCTGTGGTTGATTTAGGGGCGGATAAACGAGCCCTTCATGGGGCTTATTTTGCGCCTCTCCAGTAGCAGTAATCAAAAGAATCAGGGCAAAACTCCATATTAGCCAATATAACGGGTACTTTTTCACTGACTTTCCTCCTTTTCTTCATCGTCTGTCGATGTCACAATCTCTCCCACGGATCTGTTGGAATCCACAAAATATTCGTTTGCGACCCGTTTGATATCTTCACTCGTGACTTTTTCAATCCGCTCAAGCGAGCTAAACAGTTCCCGCCAGTCGCCCAGAAGGAATTCAGCACTGCATAACATTCCAGCTAATCCGCTGTTAGAACGAAGCGAACGAATCAATCCTGGCCTTTGCAAGCGTTTTGACTTTCTTCAGTTCCGCCTCCGAAACCAACTCCGTTTTAAGAATCTCAATTTCAGCCAAAATCATCTCTTCGTTTTTCGCGTTCGTGTGTCCTTGTGAAGGAAATGAATAAAAGAGGAAAAGATTTGAGTATTTGTCGCCCGGAAATCCCGGGAACGCACCGGCAGAGATTGAGATCTTCTCATCTCGAATTAATTTTTTATAAAGACGTGACGTTCGTCCCGAAGCCAAGATATCTGTTATTGCACCAAATACAGCGTTGTCTGGGTGTCTGACTTCCGGTTTGTGATAGGCAATAGCGATGAATGGCTGAGTCTGTTCTACAATTTTGAGGCGTCGTTCCCCTAGCTGTTTTGGCTCGGCAGTTTCAACGCGGGGTGGATTTGAACGAGCAGGCATTCTACCAAAGTATTTTTCCGCCATCTGGATAACTTCATCGGCATTCACATCACCAATGATCGCAGCGACCATATTGCTAGGGGTATAGTATTCTCTAAAAAACTGAAGGGCTTCTGTTCGCGTTGTTGTATTGATATCTGACATATGACCGATGATTGGATGACCATAGGGATGCGCTAGATATGCCAGTCCTTGGAGTTCTTCAATCAGCCTACCGATTGGACTGCTCTCAGTTCTCATCCGCCGTTCTTCTTTGATGACATCTTTCTCTTTGAAAAACTCTCGCATCACGGGGTCAATAAATCGCTCCGATTCGAGTGCCATCCACAACTCAATCCTATTTGAAGGAAGACTATAGAAATACGCAGTCCAATCAGCGGATGTGCCGGCATTGACACCGACAGCTCCTTCCTGTTCTAAGATTTTCGTATATTCTTCGCCATCGGAGTATTGAGACGCTTCCTCTTGAAGCTGCTTAAATTCCGCTTCTAATTCACCTAGTTTTTCCGCATCCGCATGATTTCCTTTTGCCCATTGGGCTCTGAGTTGATCAAACAGGTCATCCATTTTGTCCATAAGTGCTTTTTCTTCATCATACCCTTTTGTTCCGAGGGTCGTTGTTCCCTTAAACGCCATGTGTTCAAAGACATGGGCAATTCCAGTATTTCCATATACTTCGTCAGCACTGCCAACGTTGACATAAATATATCCAGAAAACACCGGTGCTTCATGCCGCTCAAGGATGATGAACTTCATGCCGTTGGACAAAACATGTTCTTTGATTTTTTGTTCGACATCTTCAAATCCGGCTGCATATAACGTTGCTGCACACAAAGTAAATAGTAAACAGACAAGGCAGCACAGTCTTTTTTGAGTCTCAGTTGTAGTCATTCTGGACCATTGCATTCCAGTTCTCCTTAGATATTGTAAAAACTTGCCCGCTCTAAAAAAAAGCCCAGAGACGACGTCTCTGAGCATCTTAGTTACCGACGAGTTGCCGTGTCTTACTCGTCATCTCCATCCTCTTTGACGACATCAAAATCGTGGACATCTCTGCCGGCTTCGGTCGAGAGAATGCTTAACGCTGCTGCGGCACCCTCGCCGGCGGAAATAATCGCTTGTGTCCGCTGACCGCGAGTTAGCCAACCGATAACATAGAGGTTTTCAACCGCTGTTTTTCCCTCTCGATCGGCAATGATAGCGTCATCATTATCGCTATCGGTGCCAAGTCCAAGTTTTTCGACCAACGCCTCCTCAAAACCGGTTGCAACGATAAGGTATTTTCCCTGATGTTTATCTCCCGCTGCCGTACTCACGGAAAATTCAACTCCGCCGGTTTCAACCTCGGTTACCTCGACATCAAGGATTTTGCTGCCGAATCCCTCGACCTGTCTACGAGAAATCTCTTGAAACTCAGTTCCGGTCACCTCAGGAATGCCTAAGTAGTTGTAGAGCATTGCGTCGTGCATAAAGGTTTTATTCTGACCAAAAACGGTTACGTCCATGTCGTTTTTGGCTAGGAACAGTGCGGCACTTAAACCGCCGGGACCATCACCAATAATTAGAACATCTGCCATCGTATTCTTCCTTACAGTGTAGTTTTAGAATTGAGGTTAATCGCGTTTACACGCAAGCCTAAAGTCCAATTTATCTTTGACCATTTTTGTTAAAACCGTTTGAAGATAGCCAACTGATTTTAGCACACCACATTCAGAAATGCAAGCACTAAATTGGTTTGACACGAGTCGTCCTAAGCACCCCCCGGAACAGACTCACAACCCTCTGAGTTGATTGAGCCTATAACCTTGTGCCACATTGATGGTATTCTGTTGTGCGACTGTTTCCGGTATTGGCATTGAGCGTTACATACCCTAACTAAAAAAGAGATCTAAAAATAGGCGCGTATGCCCGTTCCTACGTAAACGCCAGCAAGACCGCTGGATTGAGAACTAGCTTTTTCCCTACCAAACCCTTGACCAACTTTCACACTCAAGCCGAGAGGAATCCCCCCAATTGGAAACACAAACTCACCGCCAAAAGCGAGCCCACCTCCGAGAGTCGTGGTTTGGACAATCTCTCGACCGGGCTCCTGCTCGTTTTGATATCGCCAACCGCCTTCTAAGGTAAAATAAAGTCGGGCTATGCTCCACTTGCTTTGGTGCTCAAATATGGCATATGAAACGCCAGCACCTAATATATGGTCGCTATCCTGATCATTGAGAATAAAATGTCCAACGGTTTGAAGATAGACTGGCGCCAGTCCGTTATAGCGGAAAACTGATTCCACCAATGATTGTCTGCGGCTGCTGGTCATCAACAAAACTGTATGCGGGTGTAGCGCCCTGAAGTCCAATACCGAAACTTTTGGTGAGGTCAGTTTCTTGCGCCTGAACCGAGGCACTGAAGGTTACCCCTAAAAGGACACAGATTAAGCAGAAAATTGAGCGTCTCATTATTTTTTTCCTTTTTGAAATGTGAAACGTGAAATGCTAAGAAAACTCGCGTTTTTGAACCCATGAATGGCTGTACTTTCTCGTTGATATCCATTGCTTTCTATTCCAAATCGTGCAACAAGATTATGCAGTAACGATATAAATCACCGATTTCGTTCATCGAGCGATAAGTATCGTCACCCGATTCGGCTCAGTGGTGGACGGGTGATGCATGAGGAGGTCCTGCACGCTGTCCTTGTTGAGGTCCACCAGCCAGGTGTATTCCTCGTAGGGCATGACGACCGACACCTTTTGAGGCCGCCGGGCGAACAGCTTTGGCCCCGGCACGCCGAGATAGACGTGCAGTTCTTCCCGTCCCTTCTGTACCAGCAGGTCCGAGCGGCTGTCGCCGTTCATATCCCCGATCAGCACCGACGGGTGGAAAGAAAGTGTTTGTAGAATAGGTTTTGTTTTTTCATTCTTTTTTCCTTTCAGGATCTTCTATGTGTTAACATAGATAAATAACTTAACGGTGTTAACATGCTGGCAAAAAAATATGGCGACCTGCGCCAAATAACTTAAAATCTACGCCTTCAAACCATCAACCATCGTGTCAATCACCATGTCGATTAATTTGTCTTTCGAGGTCCAAGGGAAATCGGGAAAATCAATAAGGAGCAATGTAACACCATGAACCGCTGACCACAGTGCCTGACCGGTGGTTTCGACAGCCACTTGGCGGAATGCTTTCTGTCGAATACATTCAGAGACCATTGCGCACAGGTAATTAAACACCCTCTCGCCAACCGATCCTTCTTCCAGACCTAAACCCTTCTGGAACTGGGGACGGACGACAAACGTCAACTTGTAATCTTGCGGATATTTTAGACCAAAGTCGACATAGGCTTTTCCGCTTTTTTTTCAGGGCTTCGACGGGGTTGCTTTTATCTCTATTTAGCAACTCAAGCGTGTTCAACAGGTCTAGGAGGGTCTCCTTGCAAACGGAATCTAAAAGATCCGCCTTATCTTTGAAATAAAGATAGATCGTCGTCGGTGAATACTCGATTTTATCGGCAATCTTTCGCATAGAGACATTCTCGTAGCCTTCATTGACGACACTCGCGCGCCTGCATGCAGCAATATTTGACGCGTACTGCTCTTTTCCCTTGCCCTGCGTTCTTTAGTACCCATTGCTTTGCCCCTTTTTCACATAGTAATTTAACTTAACACTGTTAATTATATCGGATGGCTTTTCCTCTTGTCAAGATTTTTTTTTGCATCCATGTATTTTTTTATCTTCAGAGGACGACACTTGTAATAAATATCCATCAGCATCGGGTTTAGGGGAGGGACACAGATAAACACGGTAGGACTTACACAGTTGAAGGCTCAACTATTGAGGGAACAATTCCAAAGGCTTGAAACAAGCCTAATACTTTAGCTTGGGGAGTATGTCACTGGTATGGATAGGTTTGAGGCAGGTGTTTCGGCATCGGGAAAAACTGACCGCCGGTTTGTTTGGTCAATTTCCATTGAAAATCGCCTTTTCCTGGCACACCGATGACGTATGCCCGCACTCCCAATGATTGACAAAGTGTTATTGCACGTTCCGGCGGGACAGTGCCGGTGGTTGGCTCGTCGGTCAAGACAAGGATAAAACGACTCGCATCGCGACGAAAGCGAACTTGTGGCAGTCCTTTCACAATGGCATCCGTAAGATGTTCATCCCCACCGAAGGGCAATGCCATCAGGTCCCGTATCGCGGTTTCGCCGAGCGGCATCTGGATGACATCTGCACCATGGACCGATTTGATTGCATCCTTTGCCTCTGCGAAACGGATGAGTCCGATTCGATAGTCAATCGGCAAAAGATGCAATCTCCCAATTAAGGTACTGATACCAAGCATTACCGCTTCAGACTTCCCGCCCATGCTACGGCTATAATCCAACATGATGACAATGTCAGCTATTTGGTGCGTAGAAGCTTCCGGATGGACACCGAGGTAGACATTGAGTTTCTCTCCCTCTTTCCGAACTGTGTAGATTCGTCCGCTAGCATGGTCCGTAATTACCCATATTTCGCCCGGTGATCTTACCAAGGTGATAACGCTTTTCAGCGAGTTCCCAAGTGTCAGACAGGAAAACGTTGTTCTTTTGAAACGCTCGACGCAGTTTTTTGGTGAGAATGTACCCGTGATCGTCCAATGCTGCTTGGAATTCGAGTTCAAGGCTGAATAACAGTGCGCCGGTGTTTCGGCGGATATCGGTGGCAATTGTACGGAAGACTTCAACGAGGCCTCCCTTGCTAGTAGTTGAAGCCTGCAAACTACCTCTCTGTCTGACCCCGCCGGGAATCTCTTGCCATAGTCCGCCGGTTTCTTCCGCGAGACGCGCCTGATATTTCTCCGTGTGTCCTAGCACATTGACACGCAATCCATACAACTGACAGCTGTCAATAACCTTTTGACGTACCTCACCAAGCTCCGATCCCATCCCGAATTGGGTCGTGGCGGGTTCGTCTGTTACTAGCACGATAAATTTATCCGCTTCTGAACGAAATTCCATGGAGTTAAAGTGTCCATCATCGCATCAAGCGCGTGTTCGTCTCCACTCAATCCGATTTTTCTCATCTGATACTCGAAGCATCCCGACATCTGGCACAAGTGGACGCCGCTTCAGCACTTGCCCCTCGTACCTAACACTAAACTCAGCCATGCCAAGGAAATATTCGATATTGATCTCATCAAACGCATCGGTCATGCTGAATAGATTGTCCGCGACCTGCTGAATGTTGTCCCGCATACTCGCACTTGTATCAAGCACAAAGACGATATCAACTTGATCTTTCGTGCGCGTAGCAATGATATGCTCGGCGATACGGCGCAAAGCCTCAGCAAAGGGGACTATCGGAGGCACTATCTCCCGCAGTTGAGCCATCCTGTTGACCGGATCCGCGCGTTCCCGGGGCGATTGCCAACAACTCCGATATCTGATGCGCTAGTAGATTCCAGTGCATGGATGCCGTCTTTGCCGCTCCCTTTAGCCCGTTGCCTATGACTTTCCACACCTTCCCCATCGCTTGTTTGATAAGCGCGTTGAAACCGTCTCGTTAATCCGTGTCTCACGACTATTGAGTCGTTCTGTTGCTGTTGTAACATCGGGAAGTTGGTCTTGGGGATTGGCTTGATCGGGGTTTGCACTGCGAAGTAACGGTTGCTCTGATAGTTGGAGGGTTTCACTAATCGGATTGGCGGAGGCTGTCAACTTGACCGTTTGGGGTTGATGGGGCATTGACGATTGAACCTGTCTTGGGACCATGATACGTTCGGTGGGGGCGGTTTAAGTGGGTCTCGGCGCGATTTGAGGAGGTCTTTTTCATCGAGGAGCACAACCTCTACTATCTCCTCAAACCCGCCTTTACCTCCCTGATAGTATATGAACGCCAACGCTATAGCAGTGCAGAGGTAGATAATCAGCGAAATGAGTAAGGCATGGATCAATCTGCGACGGCGGGGCTGAAGTATCATGACCGCATTCCTTTAACTGATTTCAAACTATTTTTTTGTTTCACGCGGCATACTTTTGGACAACAATAGCCGTTAGAACGGCTATTAGCTAATGATGTTGTTCAGGTATCAATGATACCATAGAGATTAATCTGATGCAGGTATCTGCTCAACCAGTTCTCTCACTCGCTCAGATACATCGTAATCCACTCTCCCGCTCGGACCTTCTAGACGCATGGTTTCCCACACTTTTTCATATACCCCTGTTTTTACGCCTAGTTCATCTAAGGATTTAAAAATTTCGCCGAAGTATTTCGAGGACTCAACCATGGGGGTATGGGATTCCCAATTGGTTTGGGTGCCTTTGCGCTGATACCTGAAATCGCTAGAAATCCTCACTTTGTCAGAAGCATTTGCCACTCCGGTATGCATCATCAATGGCTGGAAAATAAGGACATCTCCGAGTTGGTAATCGGATCGAAGCCAGACGCGATCTGTATCCTTGGGCTTCGTCGTACCGGCAACAACGACACCTCCTTCCTCCCGCCAAGCTCTGGCTTGCTCTGGATTTTCAGCCACCCCAAGATAATCTTTGCCCTTCCACCAAACCTCATGTAAACCCTCTTTGTGTGAATCACGCTCAATCGCTAGCCCACCAATGGAGGCATCAATATCCATTAGCGGGATCCAGACGGTGCAGAATTCCACTGGACGAAAAAAATAGTAGTCTTGATGGGGCGGCGTTGTAAAAGAGAACTGGGGACCATCTGCGACCTGCATGCTCTTTTCACCGCTGAGCATCAGTCGGAGTCTGCCCTTGTTATCCGCCCAACAGAAAACCTCCTCACCCAGCACCCGTCTCAATGCTTCGATGAGCTCAGGTGCTACAGCCAACGCTTCGAGGATTCCCAGTTCGACGACATCTTTTGTGACTGCCCGTCCGGTGAAAACTCGTTCGCCTCTGGCCATTTTCCCGACCAAATCGGATCTGAGTTCGCATCTTTATTAACAAATCCATGCGCCTTGAGCACACCAACGATGTTATCTCTGACTATCTCTATCCGCTTCTTATCAAGCAGATCCCTGAAGAAGAGGTAGCCATCATCGGCAAATTTTAAAGTCAAGGTATGAGTGCTGTCAATATGAGGGTTTGTCTCCTTAAATGGAACAAATTTTGAGGTGGACATGGGTTATCTCTTCTTATTTCCAATCTCACCAAACTGGCGCATCTACTCAGAGAAGTCGCGATTCGGAGATCGCTCCTACTAAAGGTGACCCAAGAACCAAAATGTCTGTCGCCGAAGTTATGACAACCGTACTACACCGACACAATCTGCCCATCTTTCATCTGAATCACCCGATCCGCATCCTTCTTTAAGCCCTCGTGATGCGTTACGATTGCGATCGTGGTTTGGTGTTCTTGGCGCAGCTCTCGAACAAGGTTCATCAGATTCGCGCTCTGTCGGCTGTCAAGATTCGCGGTGGGTTCATCGGCAAAGATGATTTTAGGGGTGTTGGCAAGGGCGCGTGCAAAGGAGACGCGCTGCTTTTCGCCGCCTGAAAGCTGTGCAGGCCGATGGTGTAAACGTTGTTCCAACCCAACCTGAGTGAGAAGTTCCGCCGCGCGCTTTTCCGCCTCGTTGCTCTTCATGCCAGCAATATCCATGGCGACCATCACATTTTCTACCGCTGTTAGGTACGGGATAAGGTTAAACAGTTGAAACACAAAGCCAATCTTCTCGCTGCGAAGTTGGGACAGATCGTGATTTTCGTAGTCGATCTGTTCTCCATCAATCCAAACATCACCTTCGCTCGGTGTAAGGATACAACCGAGTACGCTGATCAGCGTCGTCTTACCACAACCACTGTCGCCCATGAAACATCACCAATTCACTCTCTTCGATGGCGATATCAACTTGGTCAACAGCTACAACCCTCGCATCTCCTTCGCCAAAATGTTTTGTTAATCCTTTTCCTTCGACAACGATTCCCATTCAGTGCCTCCTTATCCCCTTAGCAATTCGTGTGTCGCCTCCCTTGGAGAAGGAACGGAGAAAAGCGACAGTTCATGCTAAATCCAAATCGGAAATTTGTATCAGAGGTTTATTCACCTTTCGCGCTTCACTTCCACGGATTAGACCTCACCTCTAAATGCGACCATTGGGTCAACGGCGATCGCTTTTCGCGCAGCGAGGTAACCGCCGGCGCAACACACAACAAAGCTGATAAGCACGACAATGCCTGATTCGACCGGGTGAATTGACACGAAGATTGGCGCAGCGACAGCAAAGATGTACGACAAAATCAGCCCACAAACAACACCGGCCACCGACATCAGAACAACCTGCTTGATTATCAACGACGAAATGTAAAAATTAGACGCCCCTATCGCTTTGAGGACACCAATCTCTTGTGTCTTTTCGAGCGTTGTGACGTAGGTGATCATTCCGACGATAAGCCCCGCGGCAATCCAGAGCATTACCCGCAGAAATTGAACAGCCTTCATCGGCTCATCTACATAGGTAGCAATAATATCGCCAAGCGTTTGTTTAAGGGTGCGTACATCAATCGTTTTAAGTTCTGCATCGAAGTTTTCGAGATCCTTCGCGGCTTTTTCAGGCGTATATCCTTCTGCTGCTTGAGCTATCATCATATTGACGTGAAGTGAGTTTTTAAGCAGCACTTCCTGTGCAGTCCGAAGATCCATAAACAGCAGCGGCGTGTCGAGAACAAACATCAGGCTCTTTGCTTTTCCAACCACTTTGAGGTCTTTGTTCCCGATCAAAATCCGTTCCCCGATTTCGAGATTCATCTTTTCATCGACGACAACCTCACGTGGTGGAATATCCGCTTCCGCCCATCCCTCATATTCACTAGCAGTAACCATTCGTCCCTCGGTTAACTCAAACTGCGTCGGTCCCCCCAATTTGCCCACCTTGTATCCCACAACAACCGCTTTGCCAAGTTTTCCACGAATTACAGGTCGCGCATGTGCGAAAACAAGTGGTGACAACGATTGGGGTTTCAAAGGCGGTGCGCCATCGAGATAGGCAAGGTGTTCTGGGACAAGCAGTGAAAAACCGATAAATGCGCTGCCGGAGCCTTCTGCGGAGATCCAAATATCCGCTCCTGTGAATTTAGGGTATTGCTGCGCTTGGATGCGCATCCCATTCATGATTCCCCCCAACATCAAAATAAGGGCGATTAGCACGGTGATGCCAATCGTGGTCAAGATGACCCTTGCCTTGCGATAAGCCATGTCTTTCAGAAATATGTTGTTCAATTTTCATTCTCCTTTCCATGCTCGCCTGCGTGTAGAGGGACACATTATAAGACCTTGCGATGATTTGAAACCGTTGAAACACTACGATAGAATGAAGCGTTATCCACTTGAATCAACCGGTTGTTATTTTTATCAAACCGGATATTAGGTGCATCACCGTTATCTGGGAGCAAAGATTATACCATTGACTGAGCAAATGATTAGGCAAAATCAATTTTTCCGTGCCTTGCGTTTTTTCGGTTGCTCCACATTGAGCGAACACCTCAATTCTGACGACTATCGGGGCAATATATCAGTTACTATTGAGGCAGCATCGGAGGATTTCGAGTTATTTCGTGAATTCTTGTAAGCTAAAAACTGCCCAATCTGTGGCACACGCAAGGCTTGATGCACCGTGATGTGCAATTTAAGCAACGCCATTTTATCACGGATTACTGGTCGAGGCAAGCGATAAACCTGAATATAGGCTGAGATTCAGGTTGACTTTGGGATACAGTAATGATATAATTTCGCCTGCTTTTAGCACTCACCATGCGAGAGTGCTAAAAGTTCCGGCTTTTGAAATTGTTATATGTATGGGCCTGTCTTTAGTAGGATTCACCGAGAATCCGCCCTACGGTTGGATTCTTGCCAATAAAGTGCACAGATCCTGTCTCAAGATGAAGCGAAACACACGCTTATCTCTTAAAATTGATTACAGTACATTAAATTAAGGAGGAACACTATGGCAGCAAAACAGCTGATCTTTGATGTAGAAGCAAGGAATGCCCTTAAGGAAGGGGCAGATGTACTAGCAAACGCCGTGAAAGTTACGTTGGGGCCCTGTGGAAGGAATGTTGTTCTCCAGAAATCCTTTGGCGCACCCGTGATTACCAGTGACGGCGTAACGGTGGCTAAAGAAATCGATCTCCCAGATCATTATGAGAATATGGGTGCTCAGTTACTGAAATCCGTCGCAACCAAGACCAATGATGCAGTAGGAGATGGTACAACCACAGCGACTGTATTGGCACAAGAAATCGTTCACGAAGGGCTCAAAAACGTTGCCGCCGGTGCCGATCCAATGCAGCTGAAAATCGGGATTGACAAAGCCGCTGAAGTTATTGTTGGAGAACTTCAAAAACAGAGCAAATCGGTCAACACCAGCGATGAGATTGCACAGGTCGCATCAATTGCCGCCAACGATAGCGCGAATCGCAGCGACATTGGACAGACCGTTGCCGATGCAATGGAAAAAGTTGGGAAAGATGGCGTAATTACGATTGAAGATGGCAAGAGTGCTGAAACAGAGGTCGATATTGTTGAAGGCATGCAATTTGATCGAGGCTACCTCTCCGCGCATTTTGCGACAGATCCCGAATCTATGGTTGCTGAATTGGAAAATCCGCTTATCTTGATTAACACCGGCAAAATTAGCACAGTTACGGATCTAGTTCCAGTTTTAGAAAAGGTCGGTCAACTTGGCCGTCCACTGCTGATTATTGCCGAAGATATTGAGGGAGAGGCTTTAGCAGTGTTGGTTGTGAACAAACTTCGTGGTGGGCTTAGAGTTGTTGCAGTGAAAGCCCCCGGCTTCGGAGACCGTCGCAAGGAGATGCTTGAAGATATTGGCATTCTCACCGGTGGTCAGGTGATTTCAGAAGACATCGGAATCCGTTTGGAAAATGTTGTAGCCGGTATGTTGGGAAGCGCAAGGCGTATTATCGTTGACAAAGATAACACAACGATTGTTGGCGGGGCCGGTGCCACAGAGGATGTTCAGGCACGGATTGGACAGATTCGACAACAGATTGAGGATACGACTTCTGATTATGATCGGGAGAAGTTAGAAGAGCGCCTGGCAAAACTCGCTGGCGGCGTTGCTGTTGTTAATGTAGGTGCCGCAACAGAAGTTGAGATGAAGGAGAAAAAGGCACGATTTGAAGATGCCTTGTCTGCAACCCGCGCAGCCGTTGAAGAGGGAATCGTCACGGGCGGTGGCATCGCATTGCTAAGAGCAGGTTCCGCGCTTGAAGATTTTCATCTTGAGGGCGACCAAGAAACAGGCGTGAACATTGTCCGACGAGTCTTAGAATCACCTATCCGAACCATCGCCGAGAACGCAGGCTTGGAAGGATCCGTTGTTGCTGCGAAAGTCAAAGATGGTGAGGAAAGCTACGGCTTGAATGCCGCGACCGGAGAGTACGGAGATCTGCTTGAGGCAGGAATCGTTGATCCGACGAAGGTGGTACGATCTGCAATTCAAAATGGTGCGAGTGTCGCAGGACTGCTGTTGACAACCGAGACGTTAATAACAGAGGTAGAGGAAGAGCCAGAAGACCATGAACATCATGGGCATGGACATGGGCACCATCACCATTAATCACCACAAGGTGACAACACAAACCTGTCCCCGAAGTCCACTATCGGGGCACGAAAAAGCCATGCTGTCATATAACAGGCAGCATGGCTTTTTTATTTCCGTATTGATGGGCACATCTTTTTCCCACTATTGTTATTTCGTCGTTCTCTCCCATTAACACGCACGCTAAACGTCGTGAATATGTTTCAGGTTATCCCATTCGCAATCGAGGCAAAAGATATCTGTTTGGCTTAGATTCTGTATATTTTCACTCCCACATTGTGGGCACACTTGGATTGCTTTGGCTTCCGATTGATTTTCCTGAAAGATGTTCAGGTAGTATACTTTGATTTCTCCCTCGTAGCGGTGTCCCAATGGACAACGGATACGTTTGATGGAACGGGATTCAATACGCTCAATCATCTCTCGCAGAAACGGAATGCGACGACCACAAACCGGGCAAGGGTTTGGGTATAGTCCTTTTACAACGACAATGTCCGTGTCTTCTTCTCGAATCGTGATTGGAATGGAGAAAGCTCCTTTAAGCGCGGATACCGGATCTTTTCTTGCCTCGAGTCCCTGCTGGAAGTTCGATTCTTCCACAATTTTTTGATGTGTTTCGGGACTCAGGACGATCTCTGCTGGAATCATTTCCCCTCTGAAACTGAGCGTTATAGCGTAAATTCTATCTAATATGGGTGATGATTGAATTGATTCCACCCCCTTACTCGTGTGGTTCGAGCAACGGTTTAATCTTCAAGTGAGGTATCGGGATTCGGAGATCCCTCCTACAAGAGAACTAAATGCCCCTGCCTTAAAATAATAAGTGCACATACAGCTGGATGAGTGAGGCAACGCTAATTCTACAGAAGATGGATTTCCTTGTCAACCCTTAAAAGTAAAATTTTGGGGTTGGTTATTGAAAGTAACGATAGACCGGAATCCTGTCGTACCGCAATCCGCTCCAGTATTTCAGTTGACGGTGTTTTCGGTATGGGGTATAATTCACTAAATAACTGGAAACAAAGAAGGAACTTTGATGCGATTTACTTACCTGTGGCCATGGTGGGCGGTTGTACTTGGACTAGCGATCATGGCTGGTATTACGGCGTATGGGTATCTTCGCTTGAATCGCCCACTGAGTCAAAGGTTTAGGGTGCTTCTCATCGGTTTACGAATTTTAGCAGCACTCGTGTTGTTGATTTGTCTGCTTGAGCCGGTACTAATTGAGCGAAAAGATATCACCCCACCAACAAATTTGCTGGTTCTTGCGGATACCTCTCAGAGCATGCGCCTTAAAGATGTAGAGCTAGCGGGACAGTCTTCAACACGATTAGACCTTGTGAACAGTATCTTATTTAGTCCAACCAGTCGCTTTCTCCCAACTCTAACCGACCAATTTGATGTTCACCTATATCGTTTTGATAAACAACCTCATCAGATTTCCGGTGAGACTAGCCCACTTGATGCAGTGGGAGGATTAACCGATATTGCGGCTTCAATTGATGATGCTTCTAAAGAGTGGCGGGGTCAACTGCTTGCCGGGGTAGTCCTGTTCACCGATGGAGCGCACAACGCCTCAACGTCTGTGGTTGAGAAGGTGACTGAAACGCAAATTCCTATTTACGCGGTCGGTGTTGGCAATCCTGCCCCTCCAAGAGACCTCAAACTCTCCAGAGTCGAAGCCAGTCCTGTCGCTTACACGGAGCACGATGTGCCGATTCGCGTTACTGTGGATCATACAGGCTATTCAGGGAGTCAGACACGTGTTTCACTCATGATGGATAATCAGGTTGTGGATGCGGTGCCAATTACACTAACAGATGAGCCGAAGCAAACGATTGAGTTCGCTCTGACCCCTCAGAAGGAGGGCATTTTCCAATACGTCGTTTCCGTTCCCGTGTTTGAAGGTGAGCTAACTGCCGAAAACAATACACGAGCGTTTCCATTGAAAGTGGTTAAGACAAAGTTACACCTACTTTACATTGAAGGACAGCCGGGCTGGGAATACGCTTTTCTCAAGCGCACACTTGAACGCGACCCAAACATTGATTCGACCTGTGTCATCCTATCGAGCAAGTCGCCGAACCAACTCCGTGGAACGCTGTTAGCCCGTTACGATCGGTACTATCCACAGACAACCCAGCGATCTCGTATGCCTCAATTCCCGAAAACGCTTGATGACTTACTATTCTACGATGTACTCATCATCGGCGATCTCCGCTCAAGCACGCTAACTCCACAACAGCACACAGCAATCGTCGATTTTGTCGAAAAAGAGGGGAAAGCAGTTATATTTCTCGGTGGCCGCAACTCGCTCGGTCGCGATGGTTTTAGGAAGACCAAGCTTGCTGCGCTTCTGCCGATTGTCATCCCCTCCAACGGTTGCTATGTGCAAGATGAGGATTTTAGCCTTCAATTGACGCAACAGGGTCTGTACTCATCCGATTACCCGTTTGGGAGATACGCAAGCAAAAGTCGAAGCCTTATGGCGCGATTTGCCGCCGCTGTCACGCTGGTTGGGTGGATTTGAGCTCAAGGGCGGGGCAACAACACTCGCTGAGTATCACTCAGACAGGAATCAGACGACGCTGCCTATCATGATTTTCCAACGTTCGGGATTGGGAAAAAGTCTTCTAATTGCTGCTGAAGGACTGTGGAATTGGGGATTCGGTGTATGGAATTTCAAAGATGAGGACGATACTTATCCCCGCTTTTGGGGACAGACGATTCGCTGGATGGCAACACGGACAGATACCAAACGGATCAATGTCACGACAGATTTGACAACCTATTCAGTTGGCGGTGAAGTCCAGATCATTGCGTACGCCTATAATGAGAGCTATCAACCGATGGTCGCCGCAGATCTTAAAATCGAAGTGACACCACCGGACGGAAAGCATTTTCAAGTCCGAACCGGTGTAAATTCACAGAGCATCGGCACCTATCGTGCTCAGTTCCGTGCAAACCAGAAAGGGACGTACCATATTCGTGCTTCAGGTGTGGATCGCTCTGTTTCACTCGGTGAAGACTCAACAGAAATCTTTGTTGAATCTCCGTTGGCGGAGTTTGAGAATCCAGAACTCAACGAAGGTCTGCTTAAACAACTCGCAGCCAAAACCGGCGGTCATTACACTCCAATTGCCGACGCTGCATCTCTCCCCGATAAGATTAAGCCGGTTCAAGAATCTGTCTTTGCGGTTCAAGAACGTGAGTTGTGGGATAACCCAATAGTCCTGATCCTTGCGGTTGGGTTCTTGGGGGCGGAATGGTTTTTGCGTATGCGGAGAGGACTAGTGTAGTTGAAAGATATGATGGACAGAACCGCCGGGCATCAAATAAATCGCGCATTACATTTCACATTTTACGTTGTGTTGAGTATAGTTCTCGTGATTGGATCCGCCCAAAGTGCTGGTGAGCAGTTTGTCATCGCTCAAGTTCAATACGGTGGAGGTGGTGATTGGTACGGCGATCAGACCACCATTTCCAACTGGTTGAAGATTCTTCGGACCAGAACGGATATTGAGGCAGCGGAAGAACGTGTGATTGTGAAGCTGACGGATCGGAACTTATACCAATATCCAATGCTCTATATTGTGGGACACGGCAACATTCGCTTCACTAAAGAAGAGGTCGAGGCACTGCGTTTCTATTTGACGCACGGCGGTTTTCTCTTTGTGAATGACGATTACGGGTTGGATGGGAGTTTCCGTCGTGAAATACGCCGCGTGTTTCCCGATCAGTCATTGCAACCTATACCGAATTCACATCTCATCTATCACTGTTTCTACGATTTTCCCAATGGGCTTCCGAAAATTCATGAACATGATGGTGAACCCGCGCAAGGCTTCGGGTTATTCCACGAAGGCCGAATGGCCGTTTATTACGTCTACAGTTCGGACATTGGGGATGGTCTAGAAGATCCAAAGGTCCATCCCAAAGATACGCCACAGGTCCGCGAACTTGCGGCAAAGATGGCGGTCAATATTGCGGTTTATGTACTGACACACTAAAGGAGTAGAAGATAAAAATAGAGGTGAACGCGCATGATAACCATTCATACCCAGCCCATTGGCGACAAAGTGTTGTTACCGAATGACGAACTGGAGAAACTAATTGAACTGGCACGGCAGAAACAGGAAATCAAATCCGAGCGTTTGGACACCTCTGATTTCCCGTCAGATCAGAAAATACTAGCGGCAAAGATGACCTACGACGAATTTCTCGAATGGTTGGACGAAGACACTCATGCAGAGTGGGTCAACGGAGAGGTGATTTTCATGACGCCGATATCAATTGAGCATCAGAATCTAGGACGTTTCCTTCTATCATTGATTTCACACTTTGTTGACCTTCATCGGTTAGGTGTTGTCACTTATGACCCATTTCAGATGAAAACAGCCCTTGAGTTGCCGAGTCGAGCACCTGACATTATGTTCGTTGCAAACGAAAATTTGTCCCGCTTGGAAGAGACGTATCTAAATGGTCCCGCAGATCTGGTGGTGGAAATTATTAGCCCCGGAAGCCGTGGAACGGATCGAGGGGACAAATTCTATGAATACGAGGAAGGCGGTGTTTACGAATACTGGTTGATTGACCCGCAACGTCACCAAGCCGAATTCTATCTGCGCGGTGAAGATGGTATTTATGGCTTAGCACCTATCAGCGAAGATGGTATTTTTCGCAGCACTGTGCTGAAGGGTTTGTGGCTGAAGGTGGATTGGCTCTGGAAAGAATCGATGCCGTCAGTTTTGGAGGTATTAGGGGAGTGGGGGTTGGTTTAGCCACCACCTCATTCGTTCAGGTGCTTATTTACGCATCACGTTTTATGAATCCGCCATAACGCTTATGGAGGTCACGCTGTGTCGAACACAAATACGGAACAAACTTATCAAGAGATTATTAACCGGCTTCACTCATTGCGAAAACAGTGGCGATTGCTGCTTTTCTCCCACAGTTTACTCCGGTGGTTGGGGACAATTGCCCTCGCCCTTGCCTTTGCCTTTATCATTGATCAGATTCTGCCTTTACCGCGCCTTTTCCGTATGGGACTGGTGTTGCTGTGGTTAGGGATCGGTGTGTATGCAGCGTTTCGATACTTGATTCAGCCTGTATTCCAAAAGCTAACAAACGCTCGTGTGGCTGCTTATGTTGAAAATCACTATCCCGGATTTGAAAACCGTATTTTGAGTGCCGTCCAACTCAAGCCAGAAATGGAGAACAACCGCTTCGGGTATGGCTTGGGGTTCATAGAAAAATTGATTGAAGGCACACATCAATTGATGGACGAGATCGAAAGTAGAAAAGTCTTCTCGCGGGAGTTTATGAAACTCAAGCGGTACGGTGGTTTTGCCCTTATCGCTTTTGTGCTGCTGTTTATTACCCTCTTCGCCTTCCCATCCGCAGCGAAGGATTTTGCACAAGCATTCAACGAACTGCCCAAAACGCCGCAGGATATTCTCGTTGTCCAGATTGATGAGGTTCAGCCGGGGAATGTGCGAATAAAATCCGGGACAGATGTCACTATCGCCGCGAAAGTGACGGGGCACTTCGGGGCACCCGTGCACCTCTATTATCGTGTGGGAGGCGGACGCGAAACGACGGCATCGGCGAGCGCATGGCGTAATCTTTTGATGACAAGAGATGATACCGAAATCGCTTACCGTTTCACGTTCAAAAACGTCACGCAATCAATGGAATATTACATCGCGGTGAAAGAAGAACAATCAGAACGCTTTCATATCACTGTTACTCGCGCACCAATCTTGAGCCGCTTTCAACTTAAACTCAACTACCCGAAATACACGCAACTTTCCCCACAGGTACTTGAGGAGAATCTTGGCGATGTCACTACCCTTATTGGAACAATGGTTCATTTTGAGGGAGATGGAAATCAACCAATCGCTTCAGCGAGGCTGGTCTTTGAAGAATCAAATCCAGTCAAACTTACAGTCTCAGAAGGCACCCGGTTATCTGGCAGCTTTATTGTCCAGCGTAGCGAAAAGTATCATATTGAACTAATTGACATCAATAGTATCTCAAACTCGCAACCGATTGCGTACACGATTCACGCGATTGAGGACGCTGAACCTCAAATCGAGATTGTTGCGCCGGGGAAAGATATTGTGCTTGATGATTTGATGATTGTTTCTCTGCAACTCGATGCAAAAGATGACTACGGTGTGCAGAATATTCAACTTGTTTATCGGGTTGAAAGCACAGACGATGACGTAGTGGTGCCTTTGAAAACGTGGAATCCAACGGATACGCCAGTCTTTATCGAATTTCCTTGGGACATTGATCCGATTGGGCTGTATCCGGGGGACATAATCTCTTACCATGCTGAAGCAATTGATGCGGATAATGTTTCTGGGCCCAACATCGGCAAATCCAATATCTATTCGATCCGTTTTCCCACCCTAGCGGAACTTTACGATGCGGTCGAATCTGAGCAGGAAGCGGAGATGCAAGGTCTTGAGGCATTGTACGATGCTCAGGCAGAGCAAACCGCGATAATTGATGAGCTGCTAGACAAGATACGGAAGAGCCAAGAACTAACCCTGAAAGATGAGAAACTGATGGAGCGGGTGCTCAAAAACCAGAAAGAGATTGAGAAAACAGCGAAAGATCTGTTCGAGGAGATGAAGCAAACCACTGAGCAGATGGAGAAGCAACAACTGTTCGATATGCAGACGGTTGAGAAGTTTCAGGAGTTGCAAGAGTTGATGGATCAGGCTCTCTCGGAGGAGCACAAGGAGTTGTTACGCAAGTTAGCTGAAGCGTTAGAGATGCAGGAGCTATCCGAGCAGGAGCAGAAGTTGATGGAAGCAAACTTTAACCAAGAACGGTTTCTTCAGCAGCTTGATCGACTGAAAGATCTCTATAAACAGATGATCATTCAGCAGAAGCTAGAAGCAGCAGTAAATCAGACGAAGGAACTCGCTGAACGCCAAGAACGTCTAATGGAACAGTTGGAAGATCTCGCTGACCAAGCTAGTCAGAACAGTCAAAGTAATCCACAAGATATAGATCAGCGTCTCAAGGGACTCGCCAAGCAAGAGGAGCGCATTACAGAGGAGATGAACACCTCCATCAGGCACTGGCTGAACTCGGAGAGGAGATGTCGGAATTAGAGAATCTCAAACGGGTTGCTGATGAAATCAAGCGGCTGAATCAATTCGCACGAGATGTACGGATCGCGCAAGACCTCCGATCTGCAACCCAACAGATGCGTGGTAATCAGATGCAGGGCGCAATGGAGTCAGGGGCGGCGGCGCAGCAAGGACTTACCGAACTACATCAAGGATTGGACAACGCGCTGGAGTTTATGGAAGGTGGAAATGCAGAGGAGACGTTGACTGCAATACGCGGGGCGGTGCGGAGTGGTCTTTATCTCTCAAGAACCCATGAGGAAGCGATTGAGGGGACCGACGAAATTTTGCAATCTGGACATGGACAGTATTTACCGGGTGAAGTTAAGCAGTTGCAGGGACTGGCAGCAAGTGAATTAGGACTCGCAGCGGGACTTAACCTGCTGGCGGATCGTCTTTGGGAGTTAGGCACGAACCAGATGCAAATCGATCCCAAAACTGTTTGGCGGCTTAACGCTGCTGCCGATGCCTTTGAACGCTCTGCGCGAGCGTTGGAAGACCGGAAGCCGAACCTCGCTGTCCCGATCCAGAAGCAGGGATTGGCAGATCTCAATCAAGCGGTTGCGGATCTGCTCGAAGCGATGGATCAGATGAACCAGCAGATGGGTGAAGCTGGGATGCAAAATATGCTGGAACAACTTGAACAACTGGCACAAAGTCAAGGGCAACTGAACGAAATGGCGCAGCAGTTGAACCAGCAGATGCGGAGACAAGGGCGCACGCCAAGCAACGAGCAGATGCTCCAACGGATGGCGTATGAGCAGCAGATGATTCGGGAAGCCACAGAACGGGTGGCAGATATGATGGAAAGGCTGTCGGAAGTGCTTGGCGATCTCAACACTGTTTCTGAAGAGATGCGGGAAGTAGAAGGGGAACTTCAGAGAGGGAACCTGAATCAACAGGTGCTGAATAAACAACGGGAAATCTTGACACGGCTGCTCGAAAGCTCCAAATCGTTGCAGAAGCGAGAGGTCAGCAAAAGACGGAAGAGTGAGGTCGCTAAAACGCCAACTGCCACCGGAGATGATGCACCCCCACTCGACCCCAAGCTGCTAGAAACTATACAGCAAATTGAATCGAGTCTCAGATCTGGGGATCGGGAAAGCCTTCCGCCTCAGTATCGAGAACTGATTCAGCAGTATTTCAAGGCGTTATCCCAGCAGACGCAGAAAAAATTGTAGATTGTCTCGCCTTTTAGAGTCTGTTTGAAAAGTCATCCCCGATAAGATCGGGATTCAGAGCAACATGACATATCGTGGTGGGGCAAGATGCCCCACCTACGGAGGTAGGGCACTGCCAGAAGGTGTCCTAGGGACTTTTCGCAGCAGTTCTTGTTCCCGCGGCGACAACGTACGATAGAACGACTCGGTCAACATTGGTGTGTCTTCGTTTGCCTCCAGTCGCTCCCTACTGGTGTTGTACCAGTGGCGATTGTGGACGATAACGGCAAAAGGGCGGGATGTATTGGTGCGGTTGGGTGTACCACGGTGAACGGTACGTGGGTCGGTGATTAGCACGTCACCGGCTTTAAGCAGCAAGGGCGTAAGATGGATTTTGCCTGCATTGGCTCTCTCTAGCGTCTCGGTCCGGGGTAGATGTTGGGTACGTTCTGCCACTTCAAAGGGTCCGTTCTCCGGCGTCATATCAACGAACGTAAATCGTACGGACAATAGCGCGGGCGGATGGCGATGTGCTGGCTCCTCTTTGAACAGAAAAGGTAGGTCTGCGTGGACTTTTTGATATTCTGATCCCTGTATCGGTGTATCGGTGCCGTAATAGGAGATGTGCATGTCTTCGCCCAAGATGCGGCTGACAATCTCGATCACCGTGTCGTCGTTGAAGAAGGCGGAGTGGTAGAATGGTGGCGCGAAGGGCAATCCAATCGCCCATCGATTGGATCCGCGGTTGCCATCGGGGATACGGGCGGCGACATCTTCCAGTAACGGCTGAAATGCCTGACGGCATTCTTCAAGTGCCGTTCGGGGAAAATGGCTCGGTAGGATGCAGTGTCCGATGTCCAGAATTTCTGCACACACTCGTAATATCAATTGGCATTGTCGATCTCCATATCTGATATTTTGGTATGACCTTATAATGATCGACACGCCGTTGTGGATAAGAATCTTCGTGAATACTGACGTTCAATCTCGTTTGTCGGTCTTGCCTTATAGCCGAGGGCGAACATTCGACGTCCAGTTTTCCCACCGAATGACGCATGCCAAGTTTGGTGACTGAAGAAGACGACATCGCCCGGCTGGGTCTCAACGGAGAAACACGGAATCTCATTTGGGAGGATACCAAACTGATTGACGCCGGGCTGTGCTACGAGTTGAGGACCTCGTTCGGGGATGTCGCAATGAAGCGACCACAATGCTTCATGCAAGGGACTGCGATGTGAGCCGGGAATCACGGATAGGCAGCCTCCATCTTTTACCAATGGATCGAGGTAGAAGGCAACTTTTACCCCCGGGTAATAGTGCCCTCTCGCCGCAGCAAAGCCGGGGTCGTCCCTACCTTTTGGGATGCTAGGGTCCCAACCTTGATCTGGATGCCAAAGCGTATCCCCCACACGCAGGCTGCCATCACTTCCTGTGTAATAGAAGCCTGGTCCCAGCAATCCTTCGAGTGTCAGGTTGATACGTGCATCATCGAGCAGCGCGTTTAGTGCCGGTCGCCTTTCGGCAAATCCAGGATCAATGACAAACTTGCGAGAAAGTCTTCGCGCCTCCTCGTAATTTAATCCTTGCTCCGGCAGGGCTTCTGTCATGATTTCATCGTACTCGCAATCAATCCTCTGCATCTCCTCCGCAGCGAACGCCTCCCGCAGCACGAGAAAGCCAAAGGCATCAAAATGGGCTTTCTGTCCCTCGGTGAGTGTTGCATGCCCCTTCACTGCATCGCCATTCATAATTCGTTTCCCTCATTAAAAAAGCACCGGGAACGGTCCCCGATGCCTCTGTGTGGTGCGATCCACCGTTGATGCCCCATGTCAATCTATTTTCCAAAACTGATAGAGCTCGCACATCGCTTGCTCCCTGACAAACACGAATATCATAGCACAATCCAGAACACAAATCAATTGCAAAATCGTCGTGTTTCGCACTTGAAAAAATCTCTACAATCTGTTACATTCCCTTGTTAACAGGACCGTAGTCCGGTGACAGCACATATCTCACAACTGACATATCACTGATAAAAACACCAAAAACAGCCGCCGATACCGGCGATGGGAGCGTTTTTCATGATTGATAAAGCCAATGATAATCTTGAGACATTTTCTTGGAAAGAGCACCGGGTGCTTGTAGGAGATGGCAAGGGTGGATACCTGTCGCAGCCGGCGGAATATCAGTTTCTGCCACGATTTGGCGAAGCCAAGGTTGTCCCCTTCGGTCTGGCGAAGATGGATAACGGCGAGATTTTGCTGTTGGGAGCGGCAAAGACTGACCGCACAACCTTTTCAGAACGGTGAAGAGACCGTCGCCGCTATCAGTGCGGATGGCGGGGCGACATGGAGCGATTATCAGGCGATTGGCTATGGTCGTCCCGTCATGTTGACCGATCTGGAGGGTGGCACTCCTCAGTTATAATGACGGCGGACTGATGGCAGAGGAAGGTTCGTCGCTGTGTTTCAGCCACGACTATGGGTCGCACATGGTCGGAACGAATTCCGTTGGCAAAGGCACCGGACGGGAAAGACTTCTGTTCTGAAGGCAATCCACTTGTAGACCGCGACGCTCAAGGTCACGTCACGCGGATTGGGTGGACGGGTCAGACGTTTCCGGACAACTTCAGTTTCGATAAAGCAATTTGCGGTTGTGTTCGATGGTCAAACGATGGTGGCGCGACATGGGAAAACCATAGTTGGCCCGATGCGTGGAAATGGCAGGATACCTACGAGGGGGTGACGTATGAACGTGGCTGTGGGGAAGGTGCTATGGTTCGTGCTGCGAACGGTTGGATCATTGCCGCGATACGTACTGACATGCTTGGCAAATACATTAAGTATCACTACGACAACTTCGAGGGGACAGGTATCTCAATCTCCAAAGATGATGGGGCGACGTGGTCGCCGGTCGAGCATCTGTTGGAAGCGGGTCGGATGCACGCCAATCTCCTCCGCCTCCCGAACGATGATCTCGTGATGACCGTCATCCAACGGTTAGATATCCGCGACGGAAAATTGGCGAGCTATCAGCGCGGCTGTGATGCCCTCATCAGCCACGATCACGGTCAGACGTGGAATTTAGACCGGATGTACATCCTTGACGATTGGTCGTATAACAACCCTGCCCAGTGGTATGAGTGTGTCTCCGGACACCTGTATTCGACTTCGATGGGCGATGGTTCGGTGCTGACCGCATACGGTCATTACCCCAACGGCGGTGTTCTTATCAAATGGAAACCGTGATACATACCAAACGTGAAACGTGAAAACAACAATTGGTTCATTGGTTCACTAGTGCATTCGTTCATTGGTGTTGGGTTTTACGGTTCCCGTTCAACCCAACCTACAGCACTCGCGTTGTATTAAGCAATTTTGCCAAGAGACCGAATTTTTCTGTCAAGGACGGGCGAGGAAACCTCGCCCCTACAACTATGGACACACCTCACATAAATGTCAACATCCTATCTTCGGGACTATGAATTTTGTATTCTGGATCTTTACCAGTCTCCCGGTGGTGCAGACGGTGCGCCGTAAGGCTTGTAGTTGGGTCCCCTACCGTAACGTAGGGGCCACCCTTGCCCCCCAATCCACGAAATTCCTCCTTCTTCCCACAGAGCCAGTAGAACATGTGAGCACTTTGGAAACGGTTAGGACCGTAATCCGCAATGTCAAAGTCGAAGTCAGGTTCAATTATCCAATCCCGTTCGGGCGTTACGGTTCGCCAGTAGTTGTATTTCAACATGTGGCGCATCCCTTCCGCTGTCGAGGCGGAGCGCCGGTGCCAGATCGAGTAAACGTGATGAAGATTGAACCCGCCGGCGCGGTCGTTTTCACCGCTCCCCGAATATTACCGTAGTGTCCCATATAGCGCGCAGACGCGTTGAAGAGGTGTGAACCGGGCAAGACCTCAGTGGGACCGAACGCTTCCGGTGTATCTTGCGGATAGTAGAATACTTGCAGATAATTCAGTTCCGGTCCCATTTGGAGCCAGCATCCCGATGCCACCCCTGACCTGACATCGGGCACTTGACCCGATGTTGACTCATCATAACCGGCAAGCCGAAGTTTTTACCGAGTAACGACCGGACAGCACCGGCTGCCTGCGGATTGAGTATCACGTTATCAACGAACCAATCCTCTTTGAGGATTTCAGCGGGTTCATAATAGGTGTTCTCTTCGAGATAGGCGAATGTCCTGCGGTTAATCTCATCTGGCACAACCCCCTCCAGCACGAGAAAACCCTGTTGGCAGAACTCCAGTACCTGATTGTCTGTCAGTGTTGGAGCACAATCATACGTCCTACGTTCTAAATTAAAACGTTCTTCATCTGTCAGTTCCATTGGGGGGCTTCCTCCTGATGGATGATAACTTGAAGCGTGATGCGTGAAAATAATTGGTTCATTGGTGCAGTCGGGCTAGGAAGCCCAACCTGCGGGGTTGATAGAAAAAAAGAGTACAAGGCGTAAAAAGAAACCGAGTTTTCAAGTCCGAGAGGATCCCGTGACCGGGGAAAAAACTCGGTTTCTGGTGCCTTTGACTTTTTAAAAAGGGGCTTGAGTTGGGAATAAGCCGGTTTCTGTTCCCCGAATTGCTCTCGCGCATCAGGGCGGTGATCATTCATCTAGGATTGATGTTACCATCAACCTCAAGCAGCCAACCTGAGGACTAGACGGGCGCACCTTCCTCAATTTGACCTTGCTCCAGATGGGGTTTACCGAGCTTCCGATGTCTCCATCGGAACTGGTGCGCTTTTACCGCACCGTTTCACCTGTACAACGCAGAGGCGTTGTAGTCTGCTTTCTGTTGCACTTTCCATAGCGTCGCCGCTCCTGGGGGTTACCCAGCATCCCGCCCTGCGGAGTCCGGACTTTCCTCATCCCGATCTCTCGGAACGCGATCACCTACCCAACTCAAGCGTTTGAGTATGATACCACATTGTGGGTGAAACGTGAAATGTAAAACGTAAGGCACTGAAACTGCCGCTCCCCTAATTTTTCCTAAAAAATCTCGTCTTTTTCGCACCTCACCCGTTTATACCTATTGAAACCAGCCGGACTGAGGATAAGCATGGCAAAATCGGATGAGGCTTTGATGCTCCAACTCCAGACAGGCGACTTGCGTTCGTTTGATACATTGGTCAAACGGTGGGAGAAGCCGCTGCTGAACTATTGCTATCGAATGGTCAACGACATCGCGTTAGCGGAAGATCTTCGGCAGGAGGTCTTTCTCCGCATCTATCGTTCTGCCAAGAAGTATCGTGCAACGGCGCAATTCTCCACATGGATGTATCGAATCGCGACGAACCTCTGTCTAGATACCCTTGCCAAGCAACAACACCGAAAAGAAATATCAATGGACGCCTATTTGGAGTCAGAATCTGAAGGTTTCGGCGAAAACTCATCGATCCATCGGACGCACCGGACGCGGCTGTGGTGAAGAAGGAAACCGAAAGCCAAGTACGCTCGGCGTTGGTGCGTTGCCAGAAGATCAGCGAGTTGTCGTCATTATGCGACATTACAACGGCATGAAATTTCGAGAGATTGCTGAAGTTTTAGAGCGTCCTATCAGTACAGTTAAGTCACGGATGGCAGCTGGAATGGAACGTCTCGGTCAAATGCTATCGAAGCAAGAATAAATCTCTCAGCGTTCACCGCTGATTTATTCATGAAGGAGGTGTTTGCATTGGATTGCAGATTTTTTAGAGAGCAGATTGTGCTTGAGAGCTACGATGAACTGGACGCGGAGGCGAAAAAATCGCTGGAAGCACACTTACAGACTTGTCGTGAGTGTGAGCAATTTCAAGTGAGTCTAAACGAGACGCAACAAACCCTTGATCAATGGCCGGAGGCGAATCGTCCAATTGATATTGAGGCGTTGCATGGGGCGACACAACCTAAACCTTTGCCATGGTGGTCCCAATCACCTGCATGGCGATGGCTCTCTTGGGGAGTGGCGGCTTGTTTGATTCTGGTCTTCAGTCTTTCTACGCTGGCATGGATCGGCGTTGATGTTAAGTGGGAGGACCGTGGTTTGACACTTAGAATTGGGTCAGAGGCGGTCCCAGAGATTACAGAACAAGAACTGGCACGATTGCTTCAGGCGGAACGGCACGCCACCCAAGTAGAGATCGTAAAACAACTTCAAGGGGCGTTGGATGAATTCAGCGAACAACTCCAAGTTCATCTAAATGAACGGCAGAAACAGGCAGATACACAATTAGCGTTGATCTACCAAGGGTTGCAATCACAACGGGTACAGGATCTGGAACTCATCCGTCAAGAACTCCAGCACCTCGCCGGGGCAACAGAAGCTGAATTTCTTGAGACCCAACGCGCTTTTGAGTTCATCCTTGCCTCTCACGTATCTGGAATACAAAAGAATATGGAATGACGTCACTCGGATTAGCAACTGTGAGTCGCGTAAATGTGAAACGCCAAAAATCGTACGATTCGGTACTCATTCACATGCTATCCAAAGAAGATACGTTGTACAACTACCCCGCCCTGGAGACAGCTTGTACGTCGGTCCACGGACGTTATCGCTTGTAGAGTTCGCTAGTGAACTCTACCACGAGCACTATCGTCTCTCGATCTTGTCGGGATAAAATGATAGTACGGTGTTTATGCGGCTGTCGTAGCTCGTAATCGTTTGCCCACCCACCCACCACACGCACTGGTCGACTGCACCGTTTAGGTATATTCACGACGTATCGGTTGTGATGTAGCATCGCTCAACACGCCGGGGTTGAACCTCAGGACAAAAGCTGCCTATCACATCGAGCATGTGACGAGTCAGCGTTAAACGAGCGTTCACTGATTTAGTCGTCGAGTGTACAACACTATTATTCTAACATACATCTACCATTAAAAGTGTACAGGGAGATAGAGTTACATACGAAAAAAGAGGCGGATTGCCTCCCATGCTAAAGCAAGGGTTCCATCCCGAAGATTTGATGACAATTCTATATGACTCTCATCAGCGCTACGCTTGGCGTCGGCTTGGTTATCAGTGCTGCGTGTTGCATGCAAGTGTAACAGGTTAACTACAACACTGAAATGTCGAAGACCTCAAGGTGATGTGTCGAACTTGATGACACAGATGGACGAACGTCGAGAAAGATATCTGTCAGGGGAGTGATTTTTGCGAGGGTGGCTGCCAACCCGTATATCGTAAAGGTTTTACGGCGCTAGGTGTTCCTGCTGTTGTCGATGGCCAGTTTCCTGTGTCTGTTCCTGAGAAAGAGGATGAAGTTATTAGGAGCCGATGAGATAGAAACGATTACTTGTGGGGAAAAACAGCGAGCGAGAACGTTCAAATGGCTATATAGTCAAGTGTCACTAGCAGAAGCGGCATGGTGGTTGATGTAAAAACGATCATATGAGATAAATGAGAAGTTGATATAACTCAGGAGAGAGTAGTCTTATACTTGAGTCGGTGAGTAGGTTCCGTATCGTTCATTGGATTTGATATATACATTTCGTTTGTGGTTTTCGGTATCTGAGTCGACGCCGTTGAGCTCGCATGTATTGGATTTTGATGTGTGCACGATGCACGTATCACGCACAGGTCTAAAAACAGAGGGCAGATTCAGGTATGACGTACAGAAGAATGCAAACGCACTGAAGAATTGCAAGAACGGAAGGATCCAGAGAGGAAAGCCGAGACGATGACGAGGTTATCATCCAGCGGGAAAACGATAATCATCGAAGAAGAGAAAGACGAGAATAAAGATCATCACAGGGCAACGTCCCGATCTGCGTATTCCTTCCTCCACCCTCCGACCGTTCCACCAAGCTCTTCTCCCACAGATTCCGTGGCAAGCCGGCAACAACACTGATTCTCACCTTCAAACGGAGTCAGCTTGAGGGCAAAAAGGAGCGGATTGGGAGGCTTTGTGACGGCGGCAGAGGTTGTGGAGTATTGAACCGTAAGGGAACGCATCGCTCAACCGAAGAAAATAAATCCGACATACATGAGCACCGAGATGAGGTTTATAAAAACCAAGACACCCTTCATGAGTCGGGATTGGAGGCGGGGAAAGAGATAGACCGACGCTCCAATTGCGACCAATATTTCGATAGCCGAGACAATCCCGCCGTGATGTCTGGGATCCCAGTAGGAGATTGGCTATGAAAGCGGAATTGTAGGAGCGGGAAGAAGTGCCGATGTCCGTCGTCTTGGTGGAGGAAAAAATCGCCGGCAGCGTGTAGCAGCAGACTTAGGGAGCAGATGATGACGGCACTGGATTTGCGCCAGTAGCGATCGCAAGAAGGATGAGAAATAGCGGGATGGAGTTGAAGAGGTCGAAGAGGTTCTGCCATCCTGGGAGGAAATACCGCTCCCTCCAGATTAGGTTTTGCGGATGCTTGAGGACGAATGCCTCCACCGCAAAAAAGATAAACATCGGCACATCTGGCAACACAGCACCAATGAGCGCGTAACGATGGAGGTAGGGGGCTGCCTTCCGACTTAGGAGCGCGACGTTAATAATGGCGTGGGACTGAGTGTTCATGGATTCGTGTATTTAATCATTCCCTGATCCAGCATAGTTAGCAGTGCAGAGTCGTCTACATCAAGAGGTAGGGTAAATCTTCGCACGACGGCGGCTTGACTCGTAGGTCGAAAAGATGAGTTCTGTCGTCTGGATTGCCTTTCGTCCGCTGAGTTCTGGCTCGCGTCCCGTTTTGACGCAATCAATAAGGTCGAGTACGGCGAGGACGGTATCTCCACCGGGCGGAACAATACCGTCAAGGTTCGGCACTTCCCAATTAGCTGCCCCGTGTCGGAGGACGTGCACCGGCGGCTTATCTCGTCCACCAACTTCAATGATGCCATCTGTGCCGATGATGCGATTCTGTACTCCATCCAGCGAAGCCGCACCTGTTGCGAGTAAACCTTCTACCCCATTTTTATAGCGAATCCATGAGACGCCGCTCGTTTCCACCGGTACGCCAAAAACGAGATGTTCTTCGGTTACATCAATTTGACCCATTACCCACTCCGCCGGTTCGTCGTTGTTATAGAAGAAGAACATATCGAACCAGTGCGTTCCCCAGTCAATCATATTGGCACATGCCCCTTCGAGGCGGTAGACTTGACCGATTGTGCCGTCGTTTGCCAATTCCTTCGCTTTGATAAAACTCGCACCGAAGCGGCGTTGATGGCAGAAGCTAATCATCACGTCGTTGTCCACACACGCTTGATAGAGTGCTTTGGCGTCGCCCCATGTCGGTGCCATCGGTTTCTCGGCGTGGATGGCTTTAATCCCACTATTCGCTGCTGCAATAACCATCTCTTTGTGCAGCGCGATCCACGTGCAGACGCTGACAAAGTCCAGCGATTCCTTATCTAGCATCTCACGGTAATCCTCATAGGTTCGCGCAACTCCGAACTGCTCTGCGAAATTCCCACGAGCCTCTTCAAAGGGATCTGCACATGCGACAATCTCCACGTCTGGCGATGCCTGATACCTTCCGCGTGCCCGCGTCCACGTCCACCACAACCGATGATACCTGCTTTGAATAATGCCATAAAGTTACTCCTTCTCAGAATTGAAAATTGTATAAGCACAGGAGGACCTACCGTAGCAGGAATACCTCCAACAAACGGCATTAACACCGTAATCTCATGTTTCACATCGGTTTCTGCGCCGTTATGATACCTGAGCCGTCCTGCAATGTATCCCGCTTAAAGTTCACAAATCCAGCTGCTGTCAGCCAATCGTGATATTCATCCTCGGTATAAGCCTGTCCTTCGTCGTAGATATTGATGAAGATAGTGTTGGTTATAGCAGCTGCCCGCGGAGAGATGCGAGAGTTGTCAAGGATACCGATTCCCAAGATATAAATCACACCGCCCGGTGCTATGGTTGCATTGATGTTTTTGAGCGCGCGCTGTGCATCATTTGGCGAAAGCACCTGAATGAATGACCTCAGAACGACGGCATCAAACGATCCATGGAGTGCAGCTTCCACGACATTCGCCGTAATGACCTTGACTCGGTCAGACACACCTGCCGCCGTCACGAAACATTGAGTGATTGGTGTCACATTCGACACATCTGCAACCGTCGCTCGGATATGGGGGCAGGCTTTTACCACCCCGATGGCTACTCCACCGGAGCCTCCACCAACATCTAACAACCTCTGATAGGATGAAAGTCCGTAGTTTTCTGCTAGTGCACGTCCTGTTGCGAGGGCACCCGGATGCAAACCTTGGTAGAATGTTTCTAACGCTTCACGGGACATCTGCGTGTAATCGTGCTTGGCTTGTGGCTGCCCGGTGCGGATGGATTCCGCTGTTTGAAGTGCTGCATCCCACAAATCTGCATACAGCGGATGCACCCCGCCCATGTAAGACGGACTGCCGCGGACAAGGAAATGGTTCGCCTCGTCAGTGTTGGCAAAACGATCTCCTTCTACGGTCAACAACTCGGCGGCAACAAGCGCGTAGAGTAGCGGCTTGAGCTTGGCTACATCCACACCGATGGCATCCGCAATCTGCTCTGGGCGCAGGGGACCGGCTTTGAGTGGAGTGAACAGATCGAGTTGCATCCCTGCCAGCAAGGCAAAGGACGGAAAAACATCCACTAGTTTCTGGATGGTCTTCGGTTCAGGGGGTGATGTCATGTGGATACCACCTTATCGGCATTGATGTCTTTTATTTTTGCAGGGTCCGGCTCGGATACCGTCTCGAATCATCTGATGAAGCGGAATCTACACTTCTACAAGTTTCATTGTAGCATCAAAGGATCTGCGTGTCAATATAGTATCGCTTGCCACGATTATGAATTGGCTGTTATAATAATGCGAGTTCTGCCATACACATAGCACTCCTCCCCAATAGGATCGGGATTCAAAACTGGAGCGCGGGGATTGGACGCATCTCCTTTCTATAGACATATCGCTCCTCCGGAGCGAACAGTTGAGGACTTCACAGCCACATATCTTAAAGAATTGGAAACCGAGTTTTTGTCAAAAACTTGGTTAATCTATCTTTTCAACCGTGCCTGATGACCTTACGAAGGGCGCAAACCCTCACAAGGTTTTGGGAGGCTACATTTACGCGATATGACAAGCGACTTAAATTCTTTCATTGAAACGCTCGGACGAGAAGCGTTGACGCAAATCCAACTAAAGAAGCTGCAGGTGATGCTTGCTCCGGTGTTGGAAACTAACCCTTTCTATCGGCGAAAATTGAGCGAGGCGGGTGTGAGGCAGCCGGAGGATATACGAACGCTCGAAGATTACCGGCGACTGCCCTTTACTACAAAAGATGAACTCTCCGCGGATGGAAAAGCTCACCCACCCTACGGTACAAATCTTACATTTCCCCTCGAACAGTATATCCGTATCCATCAAACCTCTGGCACAACCGGCGAACCGCTGCGCTGCTTGGACACCGAAGATAGTTGGAATTGGTGGGGACGCTGCTGGGAGGCGGTATATAATGCTGCCGGTGTGACTTCAAGTGATCGGATCTTCTTCGCGTTTTCTTTCGGTCCCTTTATCGGCTTCTGGAGCGCTTACGAAGGCGCGCGGCGGATTGGTGCGCTGTCTGTTCCGGGCGGCGGAATGACTTCGCTTCAGCGGCTGCGGGTTATTTGTTCCAACGATATTTCGACACTGATCTGTACCCCCACGTATGCCTTGCATCTCGCTGAAGTTGCCGAGGCAGAGGGGATTGACATCGCCAACGCCAACGTCCGCGTGACTATCCATGCCGGTGAGCCGGGCGCAAGCCTACCGTGGACGAAGCATCGCATCGAAAACGCATGGAATGCCCGTTGTTACGATCACGCCGGCGCGACGGAGGTGGGTGCTTGGGGGTTTGAGTGTCAGGAGCAAGACGGGGTACACCTGAACGAGGAAGAGTTCATCTGCGAAGTTATTGATCCTGTAACCGGCGAACCCGCCAAAGAGGGTGAGTTGGTCATCACCAACCTCGGCAGGGTTGGGATGCCGGTTATTCGCTACCGTACCGGCGATCAGGTCAAGCTGGAAACGGGACCGTGCGAATGCGGACGGACATTTTGGCGTCTTGAAGGTGGTGTGATCGGGCGGATCGACGATGCACTAATTATACGCGGCGTGAATGTTTATCCGAGCACGATTGAGAACATCATCCGTCGTTTCGCTGAAGTGGGAGAGTTTGCGGTAGATGCTTATCGTCGGGGTGCGCTTGATGAGATGGAGATTCGGATCCAGACCAGTGGCACGGATCCGGACATAACCGCTCAAGTTGTTGCCAAGGCAATTCGTGAATCTCTGGGGCTGCGCGTGGTGGTGAAGCCGGTGCCTCACGGCACATTGCCTAGCTTTGAGTTGAAGGCGCGGCGGTTTACAGATCACCGCCGGAATTAAAAGTCAGAGTCACGATTCAGAGATCGCTTGATAGGTTAAGAAACCTGTCCCCACTATAAACCGTGCGCGTTTTGTGTAGGAGGGAATTCCAATTCCCGACTATTGCATCGGTTTCTGACGCTAGGTTCATCAACTAACAACTTCGGCTAACAAAAGTAGGTTGGCTCACCCGTTCCAAGTACTGGTGTGGCATTTTTGCGACGACGGTGTGGCATAGTTTCGACACCCTCTTTGTGAACACGCCCTCCTTTTGAAATAACAACTCATATCAAAAACAGATGCAAAATTGCCCGGAGAACGGGTTTGCCGACAAACTCAGTTTTTTTGTACTATCTCTTCAGGTGATTCGAGATAGCTGTGGCATCTAAATTGCGCCCGGTTGATGAGCAAGTGAATTTCGTTTGGCAATGATTTGGGTCAAACCTTAAAGGAGAATCAGTTGCAAGTGCTTATCGCAAAACATCAAGGAGGATAGAGATGAAAGGCAAAACTGGAATGTATCGCAAATATCTCTACACCGGTTGGCTTTGTCTATTGATGTTTGCTGCCAGCCAAATGGGACATGCAGCATTGAAGATTTACTATGTGCGAGTTGGAGACGCTTTTTGGGAGAACACGCTCTGGCGGATGGATATCAATGGAGAAAACAAGGAATTGTTCCTTGAACCACCTGTTCCGATGCTGCGTCCTCCTATACTCGCTCCAGATGGGCAGCACCTCCTGTTCACGACCAAGAAAGCCAAGAAATTAGGAAGAGAACATGAATCGAAACTGATGTTGATGAATCTTGATGGCAGCGACTTGCGGGAACTGCTTGTCATTCCGCCGCTCCATATCATTTCCGACGGGAAATGGTCACCAGATGGCAAGCAGATTGCTTATGGCGTTACCGATCTAGCGCGGCAACCCATCAAGCTGGAATTGTTCGTTATGGCGACTGAAGGGCTTAACTCCTTTCAAATTGCTCCTGATTTAAAAGATCACATCGGTGGCTACAATTGGTTTCCTGACAGCAAGCGGCTTGTCCTTAGCATCGCTAAACCCCTTGAGCGCGGCAAATTTCATTGGATTGATGCCGTGCCCAACGCGAAACCCCAAGCGATGGAGGTCGAACTCTTTGCTAACTCAATTTACTGGTCTCCAAATGGTGAGCGGACAACCGTCACTGGGTCAATGCGGGCAAGGGGAAAGCAGGAGCTATTTGTGGGTGATGCGTTAGGCAAAAATCTGATTCGCCTTGATGCTGCTGGAGAACTGAACAGAGTGCAATGGTTGCCGGACAACAAGCATATAGTCTATGCGCCTATTGTTTGGGACCGTGCCAATGATGTGGTGGAAGTGGACGTGGCAGTAATGAATGTCGACACTCAAGTGGTTCACCGTTTAACCGACGATGGTCGAAGTCAATTTGTCTTTTGGCATGACCCTACGTTTGCAGTGGAACCTGCGGGAAAGC
This sequence comes from Geodia barretti, assembly GCA_030341885.1. NCBI lineage: Eukaryota > Metazoa > Porifera > Demospongiae > Tetractinellida > Geodiidae > Geodia > Geodia barretti. The sequence goes on from CASHTH010001969.1 coordinate 44,457, forward strand.
TATCAACATCTTGGGGAGCAATCAAAGGGCAGGTCATACACGCCAGAAAGTGAGAGAAAAGACGTATCTCTGAAAGGGAAGACATAACCTTAAAACCGATACATTAGGTTAGTATGGCAGAGATAATACGAAAGTTGAATTGGTAAGCCTTCGTCAATAGGCCGTAGGTGAACCTTCAAGCAAACCTCAATTAGGTGTTTTGAGACCAAAGGAGGAACAGCAGATGCAACGGAAATATAGTCTTGCATATTTCGTTTTCGCTTTAGGTTTGACGATGCTGATGATAGGTGTTGATACACACGCACAAATTGCCTTTGTGTCTGATAGGGATGGACCCAGTTGGGACATCTATGTGATGGACGACGATGGCGGGAATCTGCGAAGACTCACAGACAATCCCACGATTGACTGGGACCCCTCCTGGTCCCCCGACGGTAAACACATTGCTTTCATATCTGATAGGAGAGGGAACTTTGACATCTATGTGATGGATGCGGATGGGGGTAATCTACGAAGGCTCACAGACAATCCCTGGCCTGACGACATGCCCTCCTGGTCTCCTGACGGCACAAGGATTGTCTTCTCGTCCGAGAGGGATGGAAACTATGAGATTTACGTGATGGATGCTGATGGCAAGAATCCTCAAAATCTCACAAATAATCCTGCGGCTGACTGGTTTCCCTCATGGTCTCCTGATGGAAAACGCATTGCTTTCTCGTCTTACAGGGATGACAGGTGGGCGGAAATCTACGTGATGGATGCGGATGGGAATAATCCGCGAAGACTCACAGACAATCTCCATGATGACTGGTTGCCTTCTTGGTCTCCTGACGGCGAATACATTGCCTTCTCATCTGAGAACGATGGAAACTTCGACATCTACGTGATGGATGCCGATGGGGGTAATCCACGAAGACTTACAAACCATCCGGAGGATGACTGGGATTCCTCATGGTCTCCTGACGGTAAACGTATTACTTTCACATCTGATAGGGATAGGAATTTCGAGATCTACGTGATGGATGCCAATGGCGGGAATATTCAAAACCTTACCAACCTGCGCTTCGGGGATGACTCCCAGCCTGCGTGGTTTCACCCTAATCTTGCGATTGCTCCCGCTGCGGTTGCTCCCACAGGCAAGAAACCCACAAGGTGGGGATGGCTCAAACGGATTGGTCGATAATTATCGTGGAATGGGACGCATGAGGTATTGGGATTCGGAAATCTTTCTCCGTCCTGATCTCGTTCCGAGAGAGTTTTCAATCTACAGGAGAACTATGGTAGATTTTAGAATTACTTAGACACTCCCAATGCACAGCCAACCCCCCGGCCCCCTTATCAGGGGGAGACCCCTTGTCAGGCTCCGATTCTCGGAGTCCTCGCTCGCGGGAGGAATTGCAGGTCGAAGACTCTCGGAACGGAGGGGACTTTAGAAACTTCGCGAAGGTCGAAAGTTATTGTCTACCTATTTCTATAATTCACCATAAATGCCCTCAACAAGGAGGATAGGTATGAAATGGAAAATCACGTCATATCGCAAAACCCTCTTGATCGGTTGGCTATGTCTATTGATGTTCGCCATGAGCCAGATAGCGCATACAAAATTGAAGATTTACTACATGCCGACCGGAAAGTGGGAGCGAAATCTTTGGCGGATGGATATCAATGGGGCAAACAAGGAGTTGGTCCTTGAATTGCCCGTTCCGATGTCGAGCCCTAGACTCTCTCCAAATGGAAAACAAATTCTGTTCACACTGCCACCCTTTCGTCATGCTGAACTGATGGTGATAAATTTGGACGGCAGTGGTTTGCGGAAATTGCTTGCTGACCCGCCGCGTCCGGTCAATATGGATGGGGAATGGTCGCCAGATGGGAAATGGATTGTTTATGAAGCCTTTGATCCGGATTTGCGTCCCTCCAGTAAAGTGTATGTGACGGATGCTCAAGGATTTAACTCCTTTCAAATTGCTCCAGATATAGAAGCAAACATGTACAGGCCCTTTTGGTTTCCGGACAGCAAGCGCATCGGCTTTACCGTCGGCAAACGCGGTGCAAAAGTGCATTGGGTTAACGCGGATCCCAACGCGAAGGCAAAAGAGATGAATCACCGATTCTTCGCACATTCGATTCGTTGGTCTCCAAACGGGAAACGGACAATTGTCTACGGGTCAATAGAGGAATGGGGACAATGGGACCTGTTTCTCGGTGATGCGCCGGCCAGAAATCTGGTTCCTCTTAACGAGGAGGCGAACCTAGGTGGAAGGGCGCAATGGCTACTGGACAACAAGCATATTGTCGGTACGAGCGGTTTGGGTGATCACAATGGTGTGGCAGAAGTGGATGTGGTGGTGGTGAATGTTGACACCCAAGAAGTTCAGCGTTTGACCGACGATGGTCAAAGCATATTTGTCTTCTGGCATGACGCTGCGCTTGCGGTGGAACCTGTGGGGAAGCTATCGACATCTTGGGGTGCAATCAAAAGGCAGGTCACAGATGCTGAAAAGTGAGAGCAAAGGAGGAACAGCAGATGCACCGGAAATATAATCTCACATATCTCGTTTTCGCTTTAGGTGTGACGATGCTGATGGTAAGCGTTGACGCACAAGCAAAGATTGCCTTTGTATCTGATAGGGATGGACACAGCAAGGAAATCTACGTGATGGACGACGATGGTGGGAATCCGCAAAGACTCACAAATAGTCCGGAGGATGAATGGGGTCCCTCATGGTCGCCTGACGGCAAACGCATTGTCTATTCTTCCGGTGATGCTGACTGGTTCAAAGTGGATATCTACGTGATGGACGTAGATGGGGGGGACCCTCGAAAACTGACCAAAAATCCCGGAGTTGACGATTATCCCGAATGGTCTCCTGATGGGGAACGTATTGTCTTCTCGTCCGAAAGGGATAGAAGCTCTGATATTTACGTGATGGATACCAATGGTAGGAATCTTCAGAAGCTCACTGACGCAGGAAGTGACTATTTTCCCTCATGGTCTCCTGATGGGGAGCGCATCACTTTCATGTCTTATAGAGACGGGAACAGTGAAATTTATGTGATGGATGCCGATGGGGGGAACCCTCAAAATCTCACTAACCATCCGGCAGAGGACTGGAGTCCCTCATGGTCTCCTGACGGTGAACGGATTGCTTTCTCGTCTGATAGGGATGGACCTAGGGATGGCCCCCATGAACTTTACGTGATAGATACTGATGGGCAAAATTCACGAAGACTAACAAACCATCCGGAGGATGATTGGTTGCCCTCCTGGTCCCCTGATGGGGAACGTATCGCATTTGTATCTGATAGGGGTAGGAGTTTTGATATCTACGTGATAGACGCTGATGGCGGGAATCTTCAAAACCTCACTAACGTGCGTTTTGGGGAGGATATCGCTCCTGCGTGGTTTCACCCTAATCTTGCGATTGCTCCCGCTGCGGTTGCTCCCACAGGCAAGAAACTCTCAATGTGGGGTTGGTTCAAACGGGTTAACCAGTGAGATTTCGGGATTCGGAGATCCCTCCTACAGAGAACTAAATGCCTTTAACAAGGAGGATAGGTATGAAATGCAAAATCACGTCATATCGCAAAACCCTCTTCATCGGTTGGTTTTGTCTATTGATTTTTGCCGTGAGCCACATGGCGCATGCAAAATTGAAGATTTACTATATGCCGACCGGAAAGTGGGAGCGAAATCTTTGGCGGATGGATATCAATGGGGCAAACAAGGAGTTGGTCCTTGAATCGCCCGTTCCGATGGACAATCCTAGACTCTCCCCAGATGGGCAGCAAATTCTGTTTATGCTACCACCTTGGCGTAAAGGTGAACTAATGGTGATAAATTTGGACGGCACCGGCTTGCGGAAACTGCTTGCAGATCCACCGCGTCCGGTCAATACGGATGCGGAATGGTCGCCAGATGGGAAATGGATTGTTTATCAAGCCTATCATCCGGATTTGCGTCCCACCACTCAATTGTATGTGACGGATGCCCAGGGACTCAACTCCTTTCAAATTGCCGCAGATCTAGAAGCAAACATGTACTTTCCCTTTTGGTTTCCGGACAGCAAGCGCATCGGCTTTACGGTCGGCAAATGGGGTGCAAAACTGCATTGGGTTGACGCGGATCCCAACGCGAAGGCAAGAGAGATGAATCACCGTTTCTTTGCCTACTTAATTCGTTGGTCTCCAAATGGGAAACGAACAATTGTCCGCGGGGCGGTGGAAGAAAACGGAATAGAGGGATTGTTTCTCGGTGATGCGCCGGCCAGAAATCTGGTTCGTCTTAATGATGAGGCGAGTCTAGGCGGGGCGCAGTGGTTACCGGACAACGAGCATATTGTCGGCACGAGCGGCCGCAATGTTGTCGTGGCAAATGTTGACACCCAAGCAGTTCGGCATCTGACCGACGATGGTCAAAGCATATTTGGTTTCTGGCACGATACTCCGCTCGCGGTGGAGTTTGTGGGGAAGCTATCGACATCTTGGGGAGCAATCAAAAGGGAGGTTATAAATGCTGAAAAGTGAGGGTAAAAGGCGTATATCTCAGGCGACCAATTGCACTATCAGTGAGACTATGATGACTTTCTTTCCGGTACATCTACTCCCGATCTCTGCATGAAATCTCGCATGATTTCCAACTGGTCCTCCTGCCCCCGTCCTTGATCGCAGAATCGCCTGAAAATATCTTCGACCAGCGGACCGAGTTCGATTGGTATATCGAGTTCTTTGCCAAGTTCAACTGCCAAGTGCACGTCTTTAACAGCCAGATCTGCAGCAGAGTCACATCCTCGCCATCCATGAGCAGCCCAATTGTTCGGCGCAGGTACATGCTATCACCTGTGCTGGTTTTAATCACATCGAGCAGTGCTTGTGGGTGGATGCCCGCCTTGGCACCCATCGCCATCCCTCGCAGACGCCAGCAAAATTGATGAACATTATGAAGTTGTTTACCACTTGGTTACGTGTCCACTGCCTACCGGTCCCATGTAGCGATATGGTCACCGATGCTCCGAAACAGGGGTTGAAACCGCTCAAAATCTGCCTGCTCACCGCCCACAAATATAGTGAGCGTTCCCGTCCCTCGCGCCAAATACACCGCCGCTAATCGGCGCGTCGAGGACGTGGAATCCTCTTGACGCTCCAATTTCGGCGATTTTGTGCATGGTTGTGGGTGAATTGGTGCTCAGATCGATATAAGCGCTCCGCTGTTCAACCCCGCGAAAACACCGTTTTCGCCCAAAACAACGGCTTCGACCTCTTTGGGACCCGGCAGGGATGTAAGCACCACGTCCGATTGGGCTGCTACGTTTTTCGGGCTTGACCCCCACCTTGCACCGGCAGCTTCGAGGGTCTGCCCATCTCACGACGGATGTCGTAGACTGTTAGGTTGTATTGGGCTTTGAGGAGATTTGCTGCCATCGGATTGCCCATATTGCCCAAGCCAATGAAACCAACTTTCATATCAATCCTTCCAAGGTATTTGGTTCACTAGTTCATTGAACTGGTGCACTTTAATACATTGCGTTCCGTCCCGATAAGATCGGGATTCAGAGCAACTGGAGCGAGAGAGAGTAATTGACGGGCGGGGGAACCCCGCCCCTACAAGAAAGCCGATGGATTTTTAGGCGTGTTGGCATTTTGCTGTCGCCAATTCAGCAAGCACTGTAATCATCGGGCAATCCGTCAAAAGCTGAATTTATATACATGTCGCCCCGCTGGGGCTTGAAGGTGTAGGGATTTGGTATTGCTATATACATTCCGCCCCGCTGGGGCTATGGGTCGGGCAAGATGCTCTACCTACGATTATTGATTTCAGTAGGGGCAACCCTTGTACCTGCCCAAAACCTGAAGTGTTCGGGCGGGGAGACCCCGCTCCTACGCTGTTGCGCGATTTCTTTATGTGAGCGTATCTTGAATGCGTTAGTGGTGCCTAACGTGATTCGTCCTGTGTGGGAAACTCGGCGGGCATGGTGATTTCAATGACCTCAAAGTCATCGGAATACTCCAACACCTCATGCTTGATTCCGGGACGGTTGATACCAAGCATCGCCAGCCTCGACGCGGATTTCGCCGATGTCTTCAAAGTCAAGTAGCGCCCAACCCTTGAGCAGGTAGTTCATCTGAAAGTCGAGGGCGTGGGAGTGGTAGCCCATGGGACCTTCACAAGATTGATCCGCACGGATGACGTGCGCCAGTACCTTGCCGTCGGTGGCGGTGTTGATCCCCAGATCTCGGTAAACGAAGTAGGGGCGTAACCCCTTAGCCCAATTGGCATCCTTTATGTGCGAAGCAAACGCTTTGGCTGTTTTTTCACTCATGTTGTAACTCCTTTTCGTGTGAGATGGTAATCCAATGCCTTTCATAAAATGGTGCTAGTCTGCAACTGTTGATAACGTGAAGCGTGATGTCCCGTTCCGAGGATCCCGACAAGTCGGGACGTGAAACGTGAAAACAGTTCTGATAAACGCTTGAAGCTTTTAGACGTTAAGATTTTAGTTCCGATGCGATTTTATGGGAGTATACCCTCCTTGAATCAACGCGGGTTAGGCATTGAGAAACGTCTCAATTTCCGATGCTGTTGGTAAAGCAGGGATGACACCGATTTTCTGTGTTGTCAATGCTCCAGCTGCGTTGGCGTATCTCATCATTTTTGGAGTTGATTATCATCGAGCTCAGGCAGTTTCCGCACACCTCCGGAGGAACGCATTATTTGTGTCAACATTGCTGCGACGAATCCGTCGCCCGCACCAAGTGGATCAATCACTTCGACTTTGAATCCGTCCACATAGCCTTGATGCGAGCCGTTATTGTAATAACAACCGTGCTCGCCTAGCGTCACGATGACTAACTCTACGCCAGTCTCCAAGATACGCTCACTTCCCCCCTCCAGTTCAGGAGTGTCTGTGATAAACTCCCACTCCTCATCTGCCGCTTTGACGACATTTGCATACGGCATGACCTCCCAGATCCAGTGTTTAGCCTCCTCTGGCGCATCCCACATCATCAGACGCAGATTTGGATCGTAGGAGATGAATGTGCCGGCCTCCTTCGCATACTGGATCGCCCTCAACGTGGCATCGCGGACGGGTTGGTGGCTTAAACTGCACGAACCGTAGTGAAACACATCCGCAGATTGAATATACGCTGCATCAATTTCGTCAGGTCTGAGCAGTATATCCGCCCCCGGATTGCGATAGAAAAGGATGTCCTTCGCACCATCTGATCGGGTGGCAACAAATGCTAATGTTGTCCGACGATCCGCCTCTGAGATGAGATGAGCGGTATCAACGCGGTTCTGTTCAAGCGTCTGTCGCAGAAAATTGCCGAACGGTTCGTCACCGATTTTGCCGATAAACCCTGAATCAACACCAAGTTTCGCCAAACCAACGGCGACGTTCGCTGTTGCACCGCCCGCTGCTTTGGCGAATCCCGGAGCCTCTGCAAGCGTGACATCAATTGTGGTGGAAACAAAATCGATGAGTAGTTCGCCGATACAAAGTGCTTGGGGCATCTTTATTCCCTTCCGCGACCTGTTCCTATCTTTGTATTAGGATTGACGCTTGTGTTATCTTTCCTGACGTTGATCAACCGGTGTGAAAGGCGACGTTCGCCGCTTAGAAGATAGGTGTGGTTTAGGGAATTGATTGATCGGCACAATCTCAAATTCTACGAGCAGAGTTTGTTTATCCGTTGGTGCCTGAGCCAGTGTCAGCGTATCGTTCGATAGAAGTGGGAGCCGTGGTTGGTACAGTGTGATACTCACAACTGTTGCGACCACCGCCAATGAAGCTACAACAGCATAGGGGCGAACCCGCGTCCGAAAACTGTAAAGCATCCATGCAAACGACGATTCCAATCGCCGTAAGACACGACGAACGGCAGAGATTCGCTCCTTTTCAATTACGGCGATCGATGCAGCTTGACGCATCAGGTCCGGCAGGAAATTGTCAGAGGTTTTTACTGGCTCAAGCTGGTGAAGAACCTTGTTTGTTTGCTGAAGACGCATCGCTTCATGTGCACAATTTGGGCACCGCTTGAGGTGCCACTGGATCAGTTGGATTGTCCACAAGGGCATCTCACGGTCTACATAAGCAGATAACTGTGGTTGAACATTTTCACACTTTAGCATGGGAACTCTCTCCAATCCCGACTTCTATTAGGAGTGTTTTCATATTCTGGCGGGCGCGATGGATAAGTGATTTCACGGCACTAACGGAGCACTCAAGGACTTCTGCAATTTCATCGTACCTTAGATTTTGATAGCTCACTAGAAGCAATGCCAACCGCTGGTTTTCAGGTAAGCGGTTAATTGTTTGCTGAATGATGATTTGTTGTTCCTTTTTTTCGTAGACTTCGTCGGGAAGCTGACTGACATCCTGCATCAGCTCAAAATAGCTGACGTCTTCATTGTCAGGGATAAGATCGTCGAGATAAGCGGTATTCCGCCGCTTCCGATCCCGAATTTCGTTACGGCATAAATTCGTTGCGATAAGATACAGCCAGTTTTTGAATCGACACTTCGGCTCATAACGGTTCGCACTCCTGAAAACGCGCAGAAATGTCTCCTGTGCCAAGTCTTCAGCCCGGTGGTAGTCGCCTATAGATCGATAGATGAAATTCGTGATGAGGTCTTTATAGCGCATCACAATTAGCTCGAAAGCACTCATGTCGCCGTTTCGACACTTCATCATCAATTCTTCGTCGGAGGTACGCAAAACGCATTCTCCTTCTTTTCAGGAGTATAAATCTTGAAACGTTGATGCAAGATTATAACATCAGAATTGTAGCGTATCAACATTTATTATAAACACCGTTGTCTCGCTAGAAGTTTCGCTCGGTAATTTTTGTTGACCAGCAGTTGATAAATTGGTAAGATAGCTGTGTGTTCGTTTCCAACCACGAAATCCAGCGTTGTCCTGTGCTACGCCGAATTATAAAATGTGAGAATTAAAGGAGAGACAGCCATGAGAGTTGTTACCGGCGGAATCAGCCATGAGACTAGTACCTTCACTACAGTCGAAACGAATTGGCAAAGTTATAAGGAACGATTCTACCTGCGGGGCGAAGAGATGTTAAACACATTCCGCGGCACCAATACCCCGATTGGTGGATTTATTGATGGTGCAGACACTCATGGCTTTGAACTGATTCCGACTGTTCTTGCCACGGCACACCCCAGCGGACCAACCCCTCGGAATATCTTTGATGCCATTCTGGGAGAGATATTAGACGGAATCGCTGAAGCCGGTTCAATAGACGGGGTGCTGCTTGAGCTGCACGGCTCGATGGTGGTTGGAGACCTTGAGGCGCCGGATGGCATTGATGATCCTGAAGGGCATATACTGGCAGCGATTCGTAAGGTGGTCGGCCCAGCGGTTCCTATCCTTGCGCAATTGGATATTCATTCCAACGTCTCTCCACAGATGGTTGACGCTGCAGATGTGTTGATTGGGCGGGAGACCTATCCAGAGATTGATATGGCGAAGCGTAGCCGTGAATGTGCCGATGTGCTGATGTCCATCGTGAATGATGGCAGACGCCCGACGATGGCACTGCATCAAATTCCGATGATCTGGGGGATACACCAAGTTACGGCGCACCCGCCGATGCGGGAGGCGATTGAGGAACTGCATCGTATCGAAGCACAACCTGATGTCATTTGTGGTTCAATTGCAACCTGCTACTATTTGGCTGATGTGCCAAATATGGGGGCATCGGTTTACATTGTGACCGATAACGACCAAGCTTTAGCTCAAACCTACGCTGACCAGTTGGGGGAGTGGATCTTTGAACGACGCGAAACGTGGCATGGTCCCGCACCGACAACCCGTGAAGCCCTGAAAATCGCCGAGGCGGAGGGGAAATTCCCGGTGATTTTTGCGGATCGAAACGATAACACCGGCGGCGGTTCTCCGGGGTGATAGCATCGGCATGTTACAGTGCTTCATAGAAGCGGGGCTTCAGGACGCCTGCATACTTTACATCGTCGATCCGGAGGCAATCGCAGAGTGTCATCGTGCAGGCGTGTGGAGCGACGCTCACCTCGATGTCGGTGCCAAATCAACTTCCGCCCAAGGGGCAACCTATCCGCATGACAGCAGAGGTAATTGCGCTATCGGATGGCGATTTCCGTTACGATGGACCAATGCTTGCCGGTTTAAGCAGTACCATGGGGCCATCAGCATATATCAAGCAGGACGGTGTTCACGTGCTGTTAGTCACGCAACGGGAGCAACCCTTTGACACCGCTTTTTCGCGAACACTTGGACTAGAGCCGCGTCAGATGCGCTATATCGGCGTCAAATCTTCTGCCCACTTTCGCGCAGGCTTCGAGTCGTGGTCGGGGGCGATCCATGTTGTGTCTGAGCCTAGCGTCCATACACTGAGTGATCTGACCTATAAACGACTCGGACGCAAGCTATATCCCTTTGATGAATATCAACACCCGACTCTTAAGGAGAGCCTATGAAAATTCCAATTCTATACGGTCCGCGAGATCTTCGCATGGAGGAACACCCCCTTGATACAGACAATTTGAAACCGAAAGACATTTGGATCGAGACCGAGATCTCCGCCCTAAAAATCGGAACAGATCGCGGCAACTATGAAGGTGCGGACCAGGTCCCGGGCGCACCCGGCTACCCCCGATGGGTCGGGGACAGCAACTTGGGGATTGTTCGTGGCGTGGGCAGCGAAGTGACCCGCGTGCAGATCGGCGACAGGGTCGTGACCCGTCAACCGCACCAATCCGAGTACATCACAGATGAATCAGAAAGCATTGTCAAAGTTCCCGATGGTGTTCATCCAGAGGATGCCGTCTACACCCATCTCTATGCCCTCAGTGGTCACTGTTATCGCAAAGCGCATTTTCAGCCCGGTGAAAATGTGGCGGTTGTTGGACTCGGAGTGCTCGGACTGGGTGCAGTTGGGTTGGGACAACCCTTTGGGGCACGGATCGTTGGAATCGGCAATAGCCCCATCCGTTTGGAGATGGCAGAGCGAATGGGCGCACACGCTGCGTTCCTGTATGATGACCCTGACCTCGACGCAAAGTTAGACGAATTTACCAACGGCATCGGTATTGATTTGGTTATCCTCACAGCAAACCCATGGCCCGCCTTCCGCACGTCTTTAGAGATTGTTCGGGATAACGGTCGTGTATCTGTCGTCAGTCTGCTTGGTCGTGGGGAACCCGCTCCTCGATTTTAATCCGTTGCCGATGGAATTGTTCTATAACAAAGGGATTTCAATCATTGCGGTGTCAGGACCTCCAGGCTATCTGTATCCTACACCTGAAACCCGATTCAACAATGACCGGCAAGGGGATTATATCGTTTCCTTAATGGCGGACGGGCTCGTTGAGCCGAAGCGGTTAATCACCCATCGCTTCCATTATACAGAGATGGTCGAGGCTTATGAAATGGCGTACCATCGAGAAAAATCAATGTTAGGCGTCATTTTTGATTGGAAGGATTAGAAGAATTTATGTCCAACACAGAGATATGTTTCCTAACCGCCATAGAGTTGGTGCGTCGCATCCGTGCGAAGGACCTCTCCGTCAGAGAGGTCATGGAAGCACATTTGACTCAAATCGAGCGCGTCAATCCGAAGGTAAATGCCATCGTCACACACTCGGATCCCACCGAAGTGATGGATCAGGCAGATGCCGCCGATGCAGCGTTGGAGCGCGTGCGAGGATGTGGGTCCGCTGCACGGGCTGCCTGTAGCGCATAAAGATCTCGTTGAAACCAAAGGCATGCGTACCACCTACGGCTCTCCAATTTTCAAGGACTTTGTGCCTGAACACGACGCTCTGATTGTGGAACGCTTGAAGAAAGCAGGGGCTATCACGATTGGCAAAACCAATACGCCGGAGTTTGGTGCAGGGATCGCAAACATACAACGAGGTGTTCGGAGAAACGCTCAATCCGTATGATACGACGAAGACCTGCGGCTGGTAGTAGTGGCGGCGCTGCGGTTGCGCTAGCTGTGGTATGATACCAATCGCAGATGGGAGTGATATGGGCGTTCGCTGCGAAACCCCGCTAACTTCTGTAATGTCGTGGGCTTTCGTACCTCTCCCGGCAGGGTTCCTGTGTGGCCCGCCTTGTTGGGTTGGTTTCCAATATCGGTGGAGGGCTCCGATGGCACGAACGGTACAGGATGCCGCTTGATGTTGAGCGCGATTGCTGGTCCCGATCGCCGTGCTCCTATTGCAATCAGTGAGCCGGGGGAGATGTTCTCTCGACCCCTTGAGCGTGATTTCAGTGGCGTGCATATCGCTTGGGATCGGGATTTGGGGGATTACCGGTGGATCCGCAGGTGACTGCTACCATTGACGCGCAACGAGGGGTTCTTTGAATCGTTGGGCTGCGAAGTTGTGGACGCTGTTCCGGATTTTACGGACGCGGATGAAGTCTTCAAGGTATGGCGCGCCTGGCGTTTTGAACTCGCTTATGCCAAGCTGCTGGAAACCCATCCGGACCAGATAAAGGATACTGTGGTCTGGAACATCAAGGCGGGTATGAAGTTAAGTGGCCCACAGATTGGGGATGCAGAGATTAAACGGACAGCACTTTATCAGCGCGTGCGGGAGTTCATGGAGACTTACGAGTTCCTGATTCTTCCCGTGAATCAAGCACTCCCCTTTGACGTGAAGCAGCACTATATTACTGAAATTGACGGGGTGAAAATGGAGACGTATATTGATTGGATGCGGTCCTGCTATTACATCAGTGTTCTCGGTCTGCCTGCGATTTCGGTGCCCTGTGGTTTCACCCCCGACGGTTTACCGGTGGGCGTCCAAATTGTCGGGCGACACCAAGATGACTTTGGGGTACTTCAACTGGCTCACGCCTTTGAACAGGCTACAGGTTTTTGGAAACAGAAACCGACTGTGATTGAATAGTATAACTTTCAAAAAAAGGCGTTTTCCTTACGTTCACCACACAGAAAGGAGTTAAAAATGTCTCAACTTACCCATGACGTTACCCGTTCTAATGAACTCTATAAACGAGCTGGCGAAATTATCCCCGGCTGGACGCAACTGATCAGCCGACGTGCCAGCCAGTTTGCTAATGGTATCAGTCCCACTTATGCCCAACGCGCCAAAGGCTCCCGTTTCATTGATGTCGATGGGAATGAATACATCGATTGGGTCAACGCGGTCGGTGCGATTATCCTCGGTCATGCGGATCCGGTCGTGGATACGGCGGTCAAAGACCAGATCGATCGCGGCAGCCTTTACACGCTGAATGGACCGGTCGAAATCGAATTGGCGGAAGAACTGATAGAAACCATTCCGAGCGCGGAGATGGTTCGATATACCAAAGGCGGCGGCGAAGCCTGTGCCGTTGCAGCGCGTATCGCACGAGGGACAACCGGTAAAGATAAAATTGTGTTTTGCGGCTATCACGGTTGGCACGACTGGTATCAAGCGGCGAATTATGGTGTCGATCCTGAAAGTGGTGAATACCCGTTTGCAGGGATTGAACCGATTGGTGTGCCCAAGCACTCGCTGGGACCGCCCTCCCCTTTATTTATGGTGACCTTGCCATGCTAGAGGGACTGCTAGAGGAAAATCAAGGTGAGGTAGCGGCGGTTATGATGGAGCCCGCCCGCTCTGAACTTCCCGAACCGGGATACCTAGAAGGGGTCAAAGCCCTTGCCCATAAGCACGATGCTATTTTTATTTTTGACGAAGTGTCTTGCGGTTGGCGATATTCGGTTGGGGGTATGCAAAAACCTCTAGGGGTTATTCCAGACATGACTGTCGTCGCAAAGGCAATGTCAAACGGCTATCCGATGGGCGCTGTTGTTGGTTCACGAGAGGTGATGGAACCAGCCGGTCGCATGTTCATCTCTAGTTCCTACTGGAGTGATAATATTGGGACAGTTGCTGCACTGACGACTATTCGTGAACTGAGACGTCGGAACTCTGAGGTTCGCTTTAAGGAGCTTGGTGAGAATTTGCGTTCTGTCCTCAACGAAGTTATTGCCGCTAGTGGGCTATCGGGTGCTTGTACCGGTCTTCACACAGCCCTTGGTGTTTCCCTTGACTTGCCAGACGAAACGTTGGCTCCCGCAGTCAAAACGCTATTCGTCCAAGAAATGGCAAAGCGTGGTATTCATTGTTATATGGGATTTAAGGGAACCCTTGCCCACACCGAAGAAGATATCCGTTTGACTGCTGATGCGGTGGCGGGGGCATTGGGCGTGATTAAATCCGGTATAGACGCAGGAGATGTGGATAGTTTGCTGGAATCTGATTTGAAGAAGGATCCGTTCCGCCGCTTGGTCCGGTAGTCATCCTTAAATCCTATTCGTTTTTGATGCACTGTTATCGGGAGATTTTTGCTTATGCTAATTATTGATGCCCACCTTGATCTTTCTTGGAACGCACTTCAAGGGAATCGGGACTTGCTGCGTTCCGCTTATACCATCCGTACACAAGAAGTCGGCACCCCGGGCAAGGGACGCGCCCAAGGCACCGTTGCATTTCCGGACATGCGTCAGGGGCGACTCGCGGTATCCGTCGTCACCCTGTTCGCCCGTTGCACCGGGCGACCCGCTCCCCACTCGGATTATGCCTCACCAATCCAGTCCTATGGCGTTGCTCAAGGGCAGTTGGCTTACTATCGCGCTTTAGAACATGAGGGTCACATTCGCATTATTGCAGATCGCGCGACTTTGGACAGCCATATCGCCGATTGGGAGGCGTGGGAAGAGACGGAATCAGATGATACCCCGCCTCTTGGATTTGTAATCAGTATGGAGGGGGCAGATTCGATTCTAAAGCCGGATCAGCTAGAGGAATGGGTCGGAGGCGGTCTGCGTCTGCTTGGGCTTACGCATTACGGGCCAGGACGCTACGCCGGCGGGACAGGCACCGAACTGGGCTTAACTGAACTGGGACCGCCGCTGCTCGCTGAAATGGAGCGGTTAGGTGTTACCCTCGATCTCACCCACTGCTCAGATCAGGCGTTCTGGGAGGCGTTGGAGCACTACGAGGGATTGGTGTTAGCAAGCCATAACAACTGCCGGGCACTGGTTCCCCATCAACGTCAGTTCAGCGATGCACAACTGCGAGCGATTTTTGAACGAGATGGTGTGATCGGTGCAGCTTTTGACGCGTGGATGATGCAACTGGGCTGGGTTTCTGGACAAAGTACAAATGAAGGGGTCACATTGAACACAGTCGTTGACCACATGGACCATGTGTGCCAATTGGCGGGCAACAGCCGTCACGCTGGCATCGGCACAGACCTTGATGGCGGTTATGGTCGAGAGCAATCCCCTTGTGATTTAGATACCATCGCTGATCTCCAAAAACTTGCGGGTTTGTTGGCAGACCGCGGCTACAACGATGAAGATATTGGCGCCATCATGCACGGAAACTGGCTGCGCCTACTACGCCAAGCATGGACCGATTAACACAGATTGCAATGAACGGAGAGAAATTATGAGCACCGATGAGCGCAGTGTTATAGATCTATTCAGCTTGCAGGGCAAAGTTGCGGTGGTGACTGGGGCATGTGGATGGTTAGGGTCAGCGATGAGCCGAGCCCTGGCTGAGGCAGGCGCGCAGGTTGTAGTTACCAGCCGTGATGGGGGACAGGCTGCCGAATTTGCTGCTACGCTGCCCGGCGATGGACATCTGGGTTTGGGGTTCAGTCAGGGTGATACCGATACGATTCCCGGCTTCGTCTCAGAGGTAGTGGAACGGATGGGCAAAATCGATGTGCTGGTCAATAACGCTTACGGTGGCACAGCACCGGATATCGACAACGCTACAGCGGAAGACTTTAATCAGGCGTATCATGTCGGTGTAACAGCTTACTTCCTGCTGGCGCGAGATGTGATGCTTCATCTACGCGAGCAACAGCGTCCCGGATCGATTATCAACATCGCTAGCATGTACGGCGTCGTGGCGAGTTATCCGAGCGCGTACGAAGGGTTGTCGGCCGGCAGTCCCCCGAATTATCACGCGCTCAAGGGTGGTGTGGTGCACCTGACCCGTCATCTCGCAGCGTACTGGGCAAAATATAATATACGGGTTAATGCCATCGCTCCCGGACCGTTCCCTAAGCCAGAGGTACGTGACAGCGTTGAAGGCTTCATCCCTCGTCTGGAGGAGAAGGTGCCGTTGGGACGTATGGGAAGACCAGAGGAGTTAAAAGGAGCAGTTGTGCTGTTAGCGAGTGACGCCGGTAGCTATATTACCGGACAGAACCTGCTGGTTGATGGTGGGTGGACTGCTTGGTAGGAAACTGAGATTGGTGGCGGCTGGAAAGACAGATCCACGATCATATAAATCCTATGTCAATTCAACCTTCTGCAATGCCGCTACCTTCTCCTTCAAAGGACGATAGACATACTCATTCATCACCGCAATTGCCCCGTGATCGGATTGATCGCGGACGACATCTGCATAAGCCTCTAATGCTTTACGGGCAGTAATTAATGCCGTTTCCGCATTCTGCATAGCGTCGACAGGCTTCCCGTCAGCCTCCGCAATCGCAGCACGACGGACCGCAGCGATCATATCCAGATAACCGATACCGAACCTGAGACGCCCAATCCAATAATCCACGTAACTTTGTCCCGACGATTGCGTTTTTTCCCGCGCCCGGTATGCGGCATCTAACGCCCGTTGATACCCCTGCCGGTCCGCAACCAGTTCATCGGACATCGGTTGAGGCGTCCAATGCTTGGTCAGCATACCGGGGACAGGAAAGGTCAATCCCAGTCCATGTTCCTCCAGCGCAACCGTCGTCGCCTCCACCTCACGAAATGTCGTCAACATATCCTCAATGCACCCCGCTCCACAGACAGCGCGGATTTGATCTCGATAAACGTCCTCGTGCCTTATTCCTTCTTCCCACGCTGCTTTCGCCAGATAGGTAACGCATGGATCGTGATCGGCGATAAGCCAATAGCGGGTGGAGAACCCTGCCCAACCGTACCGGCACAGGTCCTGCGTCAACTCATAGAGGGAGCCTGTCGCCAATTGTGGTAACAGTCCCACGTTGTCATCGTGGAGTGTGTAAATCAGGCTGCAGGCGTGTTCTCGACTCGGAACGCTTTCGAGGACTTCCCGCCGTTTGACAATGCGCGATGCGGTGTAGTCCACGAAGTTCAGCGTTTCCCAACCACGAGGCACAAGGCTCTCAAGTACCGGAAAGAGTTCTTCCGCTACGCTGTTGTAGATAAATTTCATGTCGGGACGGCGGGACTCCTTGAGAGCATAGATCTCATTGAGAAGTCGGTCGTAGAAGTAGAGAGCAACAATGTCGCCTTTGACTTCCTGTAAGGCACGCTCTTCTCCGCCGGGATATGCGGCGCGTTGCGTCGCAGCAGTTAATACATCATCGAGCGGGCGTTGCGATGAAATGCAATACTTGCATCAAGCGCCTGCCATGCCCGTTCATACAACCCCGACCACTGCCGAAACTCTGGCATCCCTAACGCCACATAATCTACTTCAGGATAAGTATCCACTGTCGCTCGTAGCACCGCCGTTGCGAGTTCGGTGAGTGCGGGGTCATCGATATCGGTCTCTGCACTTGGCACAACCGTCAATTCCGCTAACTGATGGACTTCTTGGACATCTTTGAGTAGCGGCGCAAACTCAGGTGGAAATTCTGTCAGTGTAGCGACGATGACACATTCCATCCCGCGCCGGTGCGCGTAGTCTATCAGGTTATGTATCAATTGCTCACCCGCCGCCGTAAATGCCTCATAACTCGCACCGCGTGGCAGGTCGGGGTTCCAAAATTCGTCCGCGTCGCCAAATAGGTGACGTCCCACCATATCATCGGTGATGGGATAGTGGAAATCGAACCAGAGCGTCGCCGATTCTCGCTTGACTCCTTTGACCTCGTAGTGGAGAAAGGGTTGCCAGGGCCAAACGGACAACAGAATGCGGTTAAACTTGAGTTTAGCCAGTTGGTCGAGTACAGGACGATAATCCGCCATGCCCCACGATTCGGGACCGCACGCAAAATCGTTGATAACGCGCCACTGACGGACCGACAACGTTGGCTCCATTACGATATTTAGATCAGGAAGGTGGAAAGTGCATGGTGCCGGTAACACGTCGCGGTGCAAAAGATAGTGCACGCCCCAGCGTTCTACCAACTCATACACCGCCCACAACGTCGCACGCGGACTACCACCCCGAACCACTAGCGATGGGCGTCCTTGAAACTGCACACGGCGTAAGATGAACCCCTGTTCGCCGACCAGTGGGAAAGCGTTTTCTTCCATCTTACCCTGAACAGCCAGATCGGTGTCAAGACTGCCGATGAGGGAAAAGTGCTTCTGCTTTCGCTGATACATTTGACATTGGACGGGTTTGGAGGCCAAACAGTTTCTCAAGGTAGTCGCAAAGTTGTTCGGCAGCGAAGCGTTCCAACTCAGGGGCATTTTCACTGACGATCACAGCAATTCGTGTATCATCGCTCGTGTCCGTATGATCTGTTTGCATCTGGTTTTTCCCTTCCATTTCGTCGTGAGAAAAAACGGGAATTTGTGTGAATTGAGCCTATTGCCAATTAATCAGAGGATAGCTTTTTAATTTTACCATCTTTAGAAAATTCGAGCACCGTTCCCCGCCATGATTAGCTTGCCTTTAGGAGATTCCCAATCCTTTGCTAAATTGCGTGACTGAGATGACCATTTTCAAAGTATACCACCCAAGTACCAGCCTTCAGCCAAAGACCAGCAGGTGATTGCCAGTCTCGATTGAGCGTAAGACCGACGACTTGTCCATTCTCAGTGTACTGAATCGGCGTATTTGCTCTCGCTTGGGTCCCATCAGAAAACTCTCGGTCTTCAGGAAACACGGCTGTCTGTGGATTGCCGTTTTCATAAGATTGCAGGACGTGGGGTTTCCCATACTTTTTTAATAAGACCCTAGAAAACATTTGGTCGGAGGGGAAAGCCTTTTCCTCGTGTCGATACTTTTCCAAGAAGGACATCCATGTTTCTGAAGTCGCATTTGGCTAATGATGAATCAGCAAAAGGTGAATCGTATCAGATCGTTCAATTAAAGGAATTAAATCAGGATTTTCTTCTACAATCTTTTCCAGCCAATCGAAACTTAATGGGGTTAAAAGCAACGAGGTATTGTCCTGATCGATTTGGACTTTATACACAACGTGAACCGGTCTCCAATGCGACATTGACCAGAGCGTGAACATGGTATTTGCGAGAACATTCGGATCGCTAGATAGGAGGTCTTCATTTTCAAAATATCATCAAGATCCAAATTAAAATTTGCCATGACGATGTCAGCGAAGTATGAATCTTCTATCTGAAAAAACTTGGTCCGAGCAACAGAGACTTTTCCTATTTTCATCGAAGATTTTTATTTTGCTGTCCTCAAAAACCCACGGCTTTATATTCATTTGTGAGATGTCATCGTCAAGAACGAAAAAGAGAGCCATTCTCCTTCGAGTTGCGGAAACTCAACAACAGCATCTTCTGTGTAGAAGGGGTTTAACGACTGCACAGGATTATCAATGTCAATGCAGCCGGCAAACAGACTGGATAAGAAAATGAATAGAAAAAGATATAGCTTCGCAGTAGCGGTTACCCGAATTGACCGTAAAAACGTGAAGCGAATCTTCCACACTGCCGAAGTAATTGAGATATTCGCCAACTTATGCTGTTTTCTCTGCTCATAATCGATATTCCTCCTCACTATCTCAAGGATCGCATTTATAATGCTAGGCGGGCTCAAACTGTTGGAATAGCAGGCGTTAAGAACATGTTAGGGTGACTGTTTCTTGTTTGACAATCTCTTTGACGTGTTTATAGGGTGCGACCTCGATTAATTCCAGTGTCTCCGGCGACAATTTTGTCTGAATTTCGTCTGGGAACGGATCAAAGGTCCCATAGGTGGTGTACTGCGGCATGTAGCGCAGTATGAGGAAGCGGCGGTCTCGATCTTTCGGTTTCCAGACGAGGACACCGTGGGTGAGCAATTCCGAGATAATCACGACATCGCCAGCACGCGGCGTGATATTGGTTACGGCTGGATGCGGATCTGGGTCGGTCTCATCGCTGTCCGGGACAAACAGATCGGGTGGACGTAAAAACTCGCTTTTGTGGGAGCCCGGAATCACGACGAGTCCTCCATCACCGGGCATCACATCGGTCAGATAGAAGAAGACAACGAAAAAATCACAGTAAATCTGTCCATCTTGGCAGAAATAACGGGGCATTTCCGGTCCACCGCCCCCTTCTCGCGCACAGTGCAGCGGGTGAAATCGTTGCCCATGGGTATTTCGCCCCAACGAGCCGCTGGTGAACCGGGGTTTGTCGCCGGTCAACTCCTTAATGATGGGCCAGGTCACCGGATGGAAGCAGAGAGACTCCAGTGCCTTGTCGAATGCAAAACCGTGGGAATAGGGGGTAAAGTCTGGACGCTCTAGATTTGCCCCAAATCCAAGTTCCCATTTTTCGGGTGGGGTACGGATGTAGCGATCGGCTGCTTGTTGGGCTTGTTTTAATTCTTCAGGATTGAGCACATTTTCCAAGTGAAGATAGCCGGTCACATCAAGTAGGTAGCGTTGTTTGGGGGTCATTGAAATCTCCGATAGTCATCAAATAGTGCAGCATTTTGTAGTGCGGGGTTGGGGGCATCTTATGTTCGGTCCTCTATATGTCCTGTCATCACTTCCTCCTGATTTGCGGGGGAATAGAAATAAGATCCGGGTTGCCATTCCCCGATATCTCCGAGTAATCTTCGCTGCCGAGGTGTACATCGTTCCAAAAGTTCTGGCGACACATCTTTATAATCGTAAGCACGGAAGCAGTGGTGGTTGTAACAATAAATGAGTGTTTTGCGGGCATGGCTCGATCTGTTGCTCGCTGCGCCGTGCCACAACGCATGTGGGAAGACCGCTGCGTCCCCGGCTTCCACACAGAGTTGCACTGCCTCAGTATTGTGAGGACTTTCTGCGTTTCCAAGTTGCGCTGCTGGAAAGGGACGGTAATGGCTGCCGGGGACAATTGTGAAGTTCCCACGCTCAGGGGCAGTAAGCGGTGTTAGGAAATATTGAATCTTAATCTGTAGCGGAAGGCTATTTGTATCGACCCGTATGCGTTGCATCGCTTGACCACCATCCGGGTGCAGCGCGTGCGCAAGCCCTTTATCTTCGGGGTTTGGAGGCCGAATCATGGCTTGAGACATGCTTAACTGAATGAAAGGACCGAGGAGTTCAAGCACAACCGGAAATGTTGCGGGATGGTCTATTAGTTCAATGAAAATATCCCTATCCTCAATGATGTTTAGTTTATTAAGTCCAGCATACGGCTTCACGTCAGATTCATTTTGCGATCCTTCGGAGGATAGCTGCTTTCGATGTTCCTCATCCATCTGGTCAACAACGGTTGTCAGCTTTTTGATTTCTTCCGCAGAAAGCACACCTTTTAGAACAAGATAGCCATCTTCCTTCCATTGATCTTTTTGTTTTTCAGTTAAAACTCCTATTTTCACGACAGTCTCCCTAAGCACTTAACGTTTTGTATCTTTTGAACACAAACTTTGACCATTCGCCAATCCAAATGAAGCACTGTGCATCCTCTTACAACGAATTACTCTAATTCTTCTTGTGTTTTGCCTACGCTTTCGATATAATAAAAGCATAAAATCTTGGTATACTCTTTTACTATTACCATGGATTTCAGATGAGACTCAGATCCTGCGAATTTGAAACATAATAGATAGGAATCTGGGTTAGAGTCAATACCATATTCTAACGACTATCGGGAGTGAAAATTTTATGGCAAGCGAATCAATGACTGTCCGTGACAACGCGGATGCAAAAATTATTGACGTGAATGAAGACCTCGGAAGTTATGCTGCCGCCGATTTGCGAAAAACAATCGATGAGCTAATTAACGGAGCATCACAGAAAATCATCGTGAATTTAAGCGAGGTCCAACATATTAACAGTACGGCGATCGGTGCGATGGTTGGTTCTGCAAAGCGACTCCGCGCGAGTGGTGGAGACCTCAAGGTTTACGGTCTAGCGGAGAATCTTAAACGGACATTTGATCTGGTGGGAGCTTCTAGCGTTCTCGAAATCTATGATTCAGAGAGCAGTGCACTCGCTGCATTCTAGGCTGCCATTCAGATGTTGATGTAAAGAAAAGACTTCAGACGCTAGGGTTTGGTTTGTATGCATAATGTTTGCGCCAAGCCCTTGGCTTTTCGACTTGGTGTTCTGGTATGACTCAAGCACAAAAAACGGAACAGGAAATTCTCAAACTCACAGTTCCTAGCTGCCTAAAGTATATCCGTCCAATCCAGATGTTTATCGGACAATTGGCACAGCAGCTTGGGTTTTGCCGGACCCGTATCTATGATATTGAACTTATTATTGATGAAGTCTGTAGCAACGCCATCGAACACGGCTCAGAAACCCCTGATTCAGGAATTGATTTGACCCTCATGTTCGATTCAAACAAATTAGAGATTCATGTTCGAGACAAAGGCAAATCTGTACGGAAGAATTGGCTGGCAACAGGGAGGCTAGATGAAGTTTCTCAAAAGATGACCCTGACGGTGAACGTGGACACGGCATCTTTCTCGCGGAAAAGCTCTCAGACTCCCTCGAAATACTGACCAATCCTCTCGGGGGAACTGATGTTCAAGTTGTTTTCTACTTTTCCACAAGCAATGCTTCTCAACACGTGAAGGAACAGACTAATGGAATTTAACATTCGTCACAGGGCTGGGGTTATCATTTTCAGTCCAAGTGGTGAAATCATTGGAGATGCCAGCCGTGATTTTCGGGAAGTAGTTGCCGAGCAACTTGCTTCGACTTCTGAGGCACCCAAATTTTTGTTTGATTTCGCCACCACCCCAATGATGGATAGTACTGGACTGGGAGTGTTAATCGGAACGCGTTTAACTATTATGCCTAAAGGCGGGCAGGTTGCCCTCATCAATCCTAGCTCGAAAATTAAAACTCTTATCGCTGCATAGAAATTAACCACGATGTTTGAACAGTATTCAAACGAGGATGAAGCGATAGCTGCGCTGACAACCGGTTGAAATGGCATAGAGGGATTGGATGGGAGTGTCGTATGTGGTTATGGCGTGATACTTCTATGCAAGCCTTTTAACCATCTTGACGAGTGTGCCAGACTTTTCGTAAGTGACATCATCCATACATGATTCGATCAGAAACAGCCCTCTCCCACTACTTTTGAAGATATTTTCGGGCTGCATTGGATCTGGAACTTGTTCACGGTCAAAACCTGGTCCTTCGTCTTGGATGACAACTGTAAACAGATCTGGCTGAATAATGAATTCAAAATATGCGCGTTTCTCTGGATCTTCCTGATTCCCATGTTTTATCGCATTGGTGCCCGCCTCAACCACTGCCAGATTGATTTGGTCGCTTGACTCTTCATCCAACGCCATTTGGCTAAGAATTTCCGTAATGACAGCATACAAGGTGTGAACCCACCGTAGTGAACTGGGGACATCTAGGCGAATCACTTGTGCAACTGTTTGTTCCACTTGGTCTTTTCTCCCATATCATTTGGTTAGCCATTGCCGGGGCACAAAGTGGAGAGTATACGATACCGAAGACGCATGTAGGTAGGCATACCCATTGTTATTGTTATTTGACTGACTGATTTTGAAACACTTTCGCATAATCGCGGGAACATCATCCTGAAGAGGTAATAATCTTATGTCAGAAGAATCATCGCGCATCCGCCAAAGCGGAGATGTCAAAATTATTGATGTCAACGACTATTTGGGAAGCTACGCGGTTGCTGAGTTACGCGAAACACTTGCAGCCCTTGTCAACCAAGATGTTCAGAAAATTATTGTGAATTTGAGTCAGGTTGAGCATATCAACAGTGCGGCTATTGGAGCCCTTGTTGGCACCGCGAAGCAGCTTCGCCTTAAAGATGGGGATGTCAAGATTTACGGCTTGACAGAAAATATCAGGCGGACATTTGATTTAATTGGAGCCTCTGATATGGTTGAGATTCACAACTCAGAAGATAGTGCCCTTTCCACGTTCTAGGCTACGTTGACAAACTACCCATCAATTGATTGAGGATTGAATACCTTAAGTCCATTTGCGGGTTTCTACCACATCGGTCCACACCCATCAATAGCAACAATTGTAATATCGTCGTCTTTCGGTCTGCCGTCGCTAAATCGGTCCGTTGTGTTGAGGACAGTTTCAACAAGGACAGGTGCCGGTTGAGTGATTTGTTGCATGATGACCTCTTGGATACCTTGAGGGGTGAACTCCTCTCCCTGTGAATTTTGGAGTTCATAAGCACCATCGGTATAAAGAAATAGCCCATCCGAAGGGGTGAAAGGGTAGTGGTGTGTTTGATATGTCGAGTCTGGAAGTAATCCCAGTCCTTTTCCCGTTGACTGGTCTCCGATAGGTTTACAAACATTGCGCTGACGCTGAACTAGGAATGGAAAGGGGTGCCCTGCGTTCGCATAGTGTAGTGTCTCGTTGGAGCGGTCAATAACGGCGCAGAACGCTGTTGCGAACATATATTGTTGTGAACTGATCATCTTGTTGAAACGGGTGTTTAATTCTTCGAGTAAGCGTCCAGGGTCGTCTGTCTGAGTGATCATCTCCTCGACAATCGTTTTAATAAACACAGTGATAAAGGCTGCGGAAACCCCATGGCCCATCACATCGGAGATGAAAACGCCTAATCGCCCCCGTTCAACCTCCCACAAATCGAAAAAATCTCCCCCCACCACAACTGCCGGTGTATAGTGTGAAACAATGCGGAATCCCAATAAATCGGTGATTCCTTGAGGCATCAGGCTATCTTGAATTTCGCTTGCCATTTGTAATTCTTTGTCCATACGTTCATTATGAATCTTGAGTTCACGATTGGCTTGTTCAAGTGCATCATGGTATCTTTTGATACGCACCAGCGAACGTACACGAGCAAGGACCTCATAGCTATCAAATGGCTTGGATATAAAATCGTCGCCACCCGCCTCAATTGCTCTGATCCGATCTTCCTTCTCTGAAAGAGCGGTTACCATCACCACCGGAATAAATTGTGTGGCTTCCTCCGCACGAATCTGCTGACAAACCTCAAATCCATTCATCCCTGGCATCATAATATCGAGCAGAATTAGATCGGGTGCCTCAGCCTGCACCAGTTCCAATGCTTCCTGACCGCTGTTTGCTGAGAGGACCGTGTATCCATCCGCTTGGAGCCGAATTTGAAGCAATCGGATGTTTTGCGGTTCATCATCAACAACAAGGATTTTGGCGTTGGGTGGTTTATTCATTATTCTCGCGCCCTTCAAGAGGAGACATGGACAGATTACGGTTTACAGATTCAGAAAATATTTAGGAAAATTATACCATAAATCTATCCTTATCTACACTATCCAGATCTGCTAATGCTTCATCTTCAGTATCGTACAGATCAAAGACATTATTGAGCTTAGTGATAAGCAGCAACGATTTGACAGATCTGTCAACATTGGAAAGCAACAACCTCACCTCGCTTCGCATCAACGAAGTACGCAGGGCAACCAGCATCCCCAATCCGACACTGTCCATTAAGTCAACATCCTGGAAATTCAGGACGACATTTTTCCCACCGTCATCAACCAACTCCTGAATTTTGTCGCTCAGTTGGATTCGATCTTCGCCGAGGATACTGCCTGAAATACGGAGAATGACATTCTCTTTTTGATATTCGACTGAAATATCCATGATGTAATTTACTCCTACTAGAAATATGCAACCAAGAGGTGCGGATAAAGTTTATTGAGAGGTATGCATTATTCGAGAGAAAGTGACTCGTAATGCAGATTTCCGAATCGGTGACCATCAGAATCGCAAGCTAGAAATTTGCGCCACGATTTCATCCTTCCTATAATTAAGCACATTTTTCAGTCTATCATAGCCTCACGCTGATAGTCAATTTGTTTTTCTATTGGCTATCCTCTTCTTTGGTCCACTTGAATCCTTGGAAGAGCACAGCCGATTTGCATGTTTACGCATTAAGATAATGTTCCACCAGATCTACCAGTGCATGCGTATCAACTGGCTTGCTGATATAGTCATCACAACCTGCATCGCGAAACTGTTCACGCTCTCCTTTCATCGCTGCCGCGGTGAAGGCAATAATTGGCACATGACACCATTTGGAATTGGCTTTAATCTGTCGAGTCAAGGCTTCCCCACTGATACCGGGAAGCGCGATATCCATCAGAATCAGATCCGGTAGTCCAGCTTGTAATATCACTAGTGCCTCGTCCGCATCAACAGCCTCAAGTACTTCATAGCCCTTCGCCTTTAACACAATCCGTACAATCTTTCGGTTCATTTCCATGTCTTCAACCACTAGAATCCGTTTGGTACTCATGAGTGTGTCTCCGCTTCCTGAGTTGGCGTTCGCAAACGTTCGATTCGTTTGATTGTGGCTAACAGTTCTTCTTTGACGTTGCCCGTCTTTTGGATAACCGACTGGATCTGACCATTGAGTCGATCTCGATCTTCGTCAGTGAAATCCAACGCTGTGCAGATAATAATAGGAATGTCACAGGTCCGCGGATCACCGGCTAAATGTCGAATGACTTGGAATCCATCCACTTGAGGCATCATCATATCAAGAATAATTAGATCCGGCGATTGAGAAATTGCTGTTTCAATCGCCTCGCCTCCCCCATACACCTTCAGGACTTCATACCCATCGTTGGTCAGTACAGTGGACAGCAGGCGCACCGTCTGCGGATCATCGTCAACGACAAGGATACGAGGTGAGCCGCCCCAATTAGGTAGTTTCAGAGATCGGAGCGAAGCGAAAAGTGCTTCTTTATCAATAGGTTTGACTAGATGGTCTACCGCTCCCAATCCAAATGCTAGTTGACGTTCTTCCGTTACCGAAACGATGATGACCGGAATCGATTGCAAGTTTGGTTTCGTCTTCATTTCTCTCAGCACTTGCCAACCATCCTTTTTCGGCAACAGAATGTCAAGCGTGATTGCAAATGGGTGTATTTCAGCAGCTTTTGCGACGGCTTCTTCGCCATCTGTGGCATATTCTACTTGGTATCCTGCCTCTGTCAGATAAATTCCCAAAAGTTGAGCGGCTTGTTCATTGTCTTCAGCCACTAAGATGGTGCGGTTATTATCAAAAGAAGCGGTAGTTTCAGAATTGGAGGCATCTGGCGCAGTGACTTCAACCTTTTGTTCCTGTTGGTGCAGCGGGAATGTGAAGGAAAAGGTGCTCCCCTCGTTTATCTCACTGTCAACCCAGATCTTCCCTCCATGCAATTGAATCAGCCGATTGGTCAATGCTAGCCCCAATCCAGTTCCACTGTGTGCGCGGGCACTTGAAGCGTCGAGCTGTGTGAAGGGTTGAAACAGTTTAGTCCGATCCTGTGGCGAGATGCCCACACCAGTATCAGTCACACTCCCTAGCAACGCTGAATTGGAAACTTCAAACTTCGTTGTAATTTTTCCACCTTCATCGGTGAACTTGATGGCATTGGAAAGAAGATTGTAGAGGATTTGCTTGAATTTAATCTTATCTGCTTCTATTGAAACGTCCTGATCAAATTGGAGAGACAGTTGGACCTGCTTCTCATTTGCAAGGGCATTAATAATGGTATTGACCTCTGTTACCGCTTCCTTAACGGAGAAACTCTCCAGTTGCAGCTCCATTTTACCAGCCTCGATTTTTGACAAATCGAGAATATCGTTAATCATAGCGAGAAGATGATTTCCGCTGGTACGGATGTCGAGGACTAATTCTCTCTGCTCGTCGTTAATGCCTCCTAGGATTTCATCGCGCAAAATCTCAGAAAATCCGATAACTGCGTTTAACGGCGTGCGAAGTTCATGACTCATGGTGGCAAGAAATTCACTCTTGGCGCGGTTTGCGTACTCAGCGGAATCTTTGGCTTCCTGCAATGCGATCTCAGCTTGCACTCGATCGGCGATATTGGTATTAATACCGACCCAATTGATAATTTCCCCCGAATCGTCCCGAACAGGGGCACCAATAAAAATAAAAGTTTCATAGGACCCATCTTTAGCTCGAAACCGACACTCGCCGCTGTATGTCTCGCCGTGTGTATATGCGCGTTCCCATTTTGCGAGTACGTCCGGGAGATCTTCAGGGTGCAACGCTTCTGCCCACCGGGTGCCCAATGATTCCTCGTCGGTGAGTCCAGAAAACTCATGCCAAGCTTTGTTCAGAAGAGCAACCTGGCCATCAGCGTCTGCAACCCAAATTGCCTGTGGTGCTGCCTCAATGAGCGTCCGATAGAGTGCTTCTTGAGAAGCCAGTGCCCTTTCCGCTTCTTTCTGCCTAGTCACGTCTCGCCACGTTGACCGACTTGCGATAATCCTGCCGGTTGCGTCACGCATTGGTGTTGCTTGCAGCAGCACATCAATGGTGCTGCCATCTGCCCGGCGAAGGGCCCGCTCCTGTCTGATAACCTCACCTGTTTCGATGAACGCCGAGGAAGTTTGTCGCGCAGCCTCTATCGATTCAGAAGCATATAGTTCCAAGAAGGAATTGCCTATAATTTCCTCTTTGCTGCGACCGATAACATCTGCAAGGGTTTGGTTACATTCTAAAATATTTCCAGAAACCAGATCAACGACAGCCATCATATCCGGCGCGTTTTCGTACAGGTCACGATAGTGGACTTCTGCTAACTTACGTTCGGTAATGTCTCGCGCAACGGCATAATACAACTGCTCTTCCGCGGATACCGTTGAACTCCATAAGAGCCACTTATACGAACCGTCTTTGCACAAGTAGCGATTTTCAAAGGAAACGACATCTTCGCTTGTTGTCATGATCTTCTGGGCTTCAACAATTGTCGATTCTTGGTCTTCAGGGTGAATAAAATCGATGAATGGCTTGGTTTTAAGTTCCTCCACTGTAAAGCCGAGCGTTTTTTCCCACATTGGGTTCAGTTCCTTGAAGTAACCATCGAAACCGGCGATACACAGCATATCCAGCGATAGGGTAAAAAAGCGGTCGCGCTCAGTGGTATCGGCAGAAATAGTCATGGTGGTTTATCTCCTTCATTTTTCGGCCTCGAATTTTGCGAATCCGGGAAGCGAAAGTCCGAACTTTTAGAGTTTTTTGAGAGGAATAACGAGGCTCTCCAAAGATTGGTTCGGTGACATACTCCCAAACCTTAAGGATTGGGCTTCTCGCCTATTCCTTCAGGAGTCGAATTGTGCTATCAACAAGGATAGCCCGGCGAACCGGGACTTACGTCCTCTCCAGCAAGGGTTGATGCCCCAACCCTATAGATATTGATCGCTGCGTTGCGATCTCTATCCAACTGTGTATGGCAGTTCGGACACTGCCACGTCCTATCACGGATGTTCAACGCTTTATTCACAGCACCACAGACCGAACAGGTCTTACTCGACGGATACCACTTGTCTATGAAAGTGATTGTGACGCCCTTCTTTTGGGCGATATACACCAGCTTCAGGACGAAATCGGCGAACCCCAGATCGCTGACCTTACGACCCCAGAGGGCTTTCATGCCTTGCAGGTTCAAGTCCTCGAGTCGAATCTCGTCATATTCGTCTGTCAGTTGGTGGGCTAACTCATAGTGGAAGTCGGTCCGTTGCCGTTCAATCGTGCGGTGCTTACGCGTCAGATTCAGCCGTGCCCGTTGCCGATTGGTTGACCCTTTCCGCTTGGTGCTGTGCTTACGACTGGCGCGTTTGATAGCGTTGAGACTCCGTTTGAAAAACTGAGGCGACTCTATGTCGTGCCCGTTTGACCCTGTCAGATAGCGTTTCAGACCGAAATCGAAACCTGCGATTTTACCCGTCATGACACGATTTAAGTCTGGTTCCTCATAGTCTATTAGCACACAGATATAGATGTCACCGACGCTGTCCCGTTTGATTGTGCAACGTTTGGGATTACCTCTGACGTCGCGGGACTTAAAGTATTGGTAGATTCGGTTACCAATTTTGATACGGTTGCCCGGTAACAGTTGCCACCCGGCTTGAAGTAAGGTGAATGACTTATATTTACGATGAGCCTTGAAACGAGGGCGACCCCATTTGTTGCCTTTCGCTCTGGCTTCAAACATCGCTTTGTAGCCTTTGTCGATTCGGGCAACTACGTCTTGAATCGCTTGGCTCGGCAATTGATTCCAATGGGAAAAGCGGGCACACGCTTCAGGGTGGTGATGTGCCTCATCAACCGAAACTTACTGATATATTTGCCGCACATAGCATAGTATCGACGCTGGAGCGCGATACAGTGATTCCACACAGAAGCGTGTCCGTCTATCGTCTTATGCAATTCGCGGTTGCCGTGATTGGAATACAACTTGAACTTGTAGGTTTTCATCAGGGGAAAGGGTACAGTAGTTTGACTGAAAAATCAACGGAATAGCAATAAAAACGGCTAAAGCGAAACTTATATCTCAAAGATAAATCTTTGGGCTTTACGGGCTAAAGCCCCAATCGTAAGTTCTCAATCCTTCTTACACCGAAATAGGTGACAACTCAGGCGGCTTCATTTCTTCTTCAGCACCATCAACGTCAAATCATCAAAGCGTTGGGCTTCTCCTTGGAACTCTAGCGTTGAGTTATAAATTTCCGCGCAGATTTCACTGGCATTTGCGTCGTGGAGTTGTTTAACAAGTTCCTCTAATCGTTCTTCGTCGTACATTTCTTCATGGATATTTTGCGTTTCGGTAACGCCATCAGTAAAAAATATAACCGTATCTCCGCTGTAAAGCTGAATCGTTTCATCTTCAAATTTTGACATCCGGCAGATCATATCGTCAGGATACATGCCTATCATTAAGCCACCTGCTTCCAGCCGTTGTAAGCTACCATCCTGCCGGATAACGATGGGGAAGTTATGCCCTGCATTCAGTGAGGTGAGTTTACCTGTCTCTGGATGCAACCGTGCGTAAACAAGTGTCGCATATTTATCCATTGGACTGCTCTCGCGGATAAGGGCATTCAGTGCCATTGCCCTCGCTGGCAGATCCGCCTGCTTTGCAACCTCTGAGAGTAAAGCCGCACGAAGTGTTGCCATCAACAAAGCTGCTTGCATGCCTTTGCCGGCAACGTCAGCAATCACCAATCCCCACGAGCCATCTGGTTCCTGAATGTAGCCATAGTAGTCTCCTCCAACGCCATCATGATGCGGTATACTCATCCCGTCAATTTCATAGCCTGGAATCTCTGGAGGTGCTTTTGGCAGAAGATTTTCCTGAATTTTTGCTGCTTCCTCCATTTCGGACTGTAATCGACGCCTCTCAATTGCTTCCTGATAAAGCCTCGCATTTTCGATTGCCACGCCGCCTTGCGTAGCAAAGGCTTCCAGCAAAATTCCATCTTCATCGGTAAACTCCAGAGTGATGCCGGCTCTACCTTCCTTATCGAAAACAACGAGTATCCCCAGAATTTCACGTCCAAAGACTGGAGCTGCTATTAGACTCTTTCCGCCGAATAGTGCAGCCACCTCTTGGTCGTTGCGAATCTGGACCTTCCCTTCCGTCGCTACTTCACGAAGCATAGAAAGCGTGGGGTGAATCCTCCGGTCGGCTTCTAAAGGAATCGAAAAACCTTTTAGGTCGGAGGGAAATTGTAGACCAAGTGCGAAAGAATTTTGATTTCAAGTTGTTGTGTAATCGGATTAATAAGCATCAGACAACCCGCGCTGGCATCTAGAAGATTGACAGCATGATTGACGATCTCTTCCTCCAATTGCTCTGTATCTAATAGCTTGGCAATTTGGGCGGTTGTGTCGGAAAGCATGAAAAGGCGAAATTTAGCGGCACGCATATCTTCTTGCGAACGTGAATGTGCAATCGCAACTGAGATATGGTCAGCGAGGAGATTTAACAACTCTCGAATCCATTTTGCCCCTTCAGAATCGCCGATAAATTCGCCTAGACTGATAACCCCTAGAAATTCCTCGTGAATCTTTAGTGGAGCCCAGAACGTTGCCTTTAGAGCCCGTAACTGTGGCTGAATTTCATTCAAGAATGGTTTTAGTAGGGAAGGAGGTTGGGAAAAATCGAGGGGGGAGCATTGAAGCAAAATTCCGATTTCACCAGGCGTAATCGGGATGACCAATGCTTCATTCGCAGACTCATCCGCGATATTAATTGATGATTCAACGGCAAGCAGACTTTCTGCAGGATTGAAGCGCAATATAGCACCCGTGGCTGCTTGCAACGTCTTGAGAACTATTCGCAGATAGGTCTGGCTTGATGCATTAAAGCTGCTCTGCCCGGAAACGATGGCTTTACCAACCTCTTCAATCTCAGACAGACCCAGAATTAGTCGCTGCGTGGTTTGTTCAGCTAAACCAGTCTGCATTTAAGGACCTTTGTTCTGATGTAGCCACTTACCTAAGGGAAAGAACCGAGTTTTTCTCGCAGGAAAATGCCCATCTGTTCGGAAAACTGGATCTGCCCAACAAGATAGTAGGCTGCGCTCAAGGGCAAGCCACAGCTTTGGCTAAGGCTGCTATACCCCGGTTAGAGCCTCGGCTTCCAAGTGCCTACTATCGCGCCGGACAATACATTTTCTGTGCTTACTGTGAATTTGGTAGTCTGTCTCCCAACTCTTCAGTGGATCGAGACATTGGAAAACAAGAGATGCAAATATTGGCATCAACGAGAAGATCAAATGCTATTAACCGGCAATTGCGGCAATTGCTTCATCCTCACTATCGAAATGTTCAAATGTGGAGATTAATCGGCTCCTGATAATGAGACTCTTGACGTTCTTCTCGCTGACGTTGATGACCGCAACTCGGCCGCCCTTTTGCACAACGGCTACGTGTGCTCCTAGCAGGGTTCCGAGCCCGGAACTGTCCATCATTGAAACATCAGCAAAATCAAATAAAAATTTCGGCGAACCGGAAATCTTTGCGCTTTCCTCATTAATCGCATTGCTGAGATCGCGAACAGATCTTCCAATAACCTTGCCCTTGGGTTTTAAGATGATTACATCATCTCTTTGACGAATATCGACAGCCATTAGCTTTCCTCCTATGTTTCAATCTCAAATATTATCGTCATATTACTGTCTACCGCCAGAAACTGTACTTTTCGCCTGTTATCTTGAGGCTTGAAACCCCTCATTGAACAAAGTCAAGACTCTCAGCGTCAGAGATACTTCGCGAAACCTGTCCTCGAATGAAATTCAGGTTTCAGGACCTGAACGGCACTTGTCGAAGCGATGAGTGCTGCCTCCAGAAGCGCAATTTTACCCGACGCGGAGTGTAGTTTTTTGTTCCGCTAAACATTTCTTATTCTAAAGGAGGTATAATTTTTTGTCAAGCCTTTAATTTCCACAATCATTTAGTTTTCGGCTTTCTGTCGGTTCTGTGGGATAAGTCGCGATTGGGAAGTCGCTCCTACAGTGCAGTGTCGGGATTCGGAAATCCCTCCTACGGGAGAAATAGATGTCCCTATTTCAAATGAGTATTCCGCTTGACACGGGGTTGTAAAGTATAATAGAATGTACGGAATGGGAAACAGTCGGCAGAAGGGGAAACATTATGGCGAAGATGAAACAGACTGATGCGACATGGAGTGCAGTCTTTGACAGAAAGAGCAAAGCAAAGGTTGAACGGAGTATTATTGATGTCCTCAAGGAGGTCCCCATCTTTGAGGAGTTGAGTAATCGTGAAATTCAAAACATCGCGCGTATTGCTTATCAGCGTTATTATAGTGCAGGGGAAGTCATTATCCATGAGGGACAGAATGCAGCAGGGATGTATATCATGGTGGACGGACAAGCAGAGGTCACCAAAGCCTTAGAAGATGGCACAGTTCTTCACCTAACAACTTTAGAAAATAGCGGCTTATTTGGTGACGTCGGGTTGTTGGATAGTTCTCCACGGACAGCTACAGTAAAAGCAACCCGCAACTCAAGCATTATCGGCTTTTTCCGTCCGGAGTTGCTTGAGTTAATGAATTCAAATCCAAGACTGGCGTCTAAGGTAATTTTTAAGTTGGGTCAAATCCTCACGGCACGTTTCCGGTTTATACACAGCGAGTTTGAAAAGGCACAGGAAGAGATTGGTCGTTTGAAGGCACAACTCACAGCAACATCAAGCACAAACACAGAAGATAGAGATGTAGCCTCCAATGAAACCTCCATCAGCGGACCGGAGTTGGAAATTGAAGCACCGGATTCTATCAGCCCTAATGCCTCCGGAGAGGAGGAAAACCGATGAACAGACCCGCTAATCAGGATACGACGACCCACCCCACTGAAGAAGCACCTTCTAAGATGGTTGATCCCCCCAGTCAAATCAACACGGAGCAGTTACACGCACAAACGGCTACACTCGCAAGAGAGACGGTCATTCCGCTGACGCAAAATATTGAGACAATGACGTCGGATATCCGGTTAGTTGTCCGTGAAAGCCACGAACAGACACGTCAAGCACGGGTAGCAAATGCCTCTCTGAAAATCATCGCTTTTGGTACAACTTTGATTTCGCTTGCAATTCTCATCGGCGTTGTCTTTCTGCTCAAGGACATTCTTGCCCTGGTAGTGATCTCGTTCCTGATTGCTTACATTTTTAGCCCGATTGTAAGTCTAATTGAGCGGAGGGGGGTCAACCGGACACTTGTGGTCATTATCATAACGCTATTAATGCTCAGCGGTTTTGCTTTTCTTTCAACAGTGACTGTTAATAGCATCACCGGACAGATCTGGAAGTTGCTACCGTTGACTGTGGAACAGGACTTTGAAGATGATTTAGACCGAGGCGAAATCCCGGAGGGTTTACGACAGAAGTTTGTGGAGGGTAGTGTTACACTTTCTCAAGATGCAGCGATTGTTGTTGAAGAGACAGGTAACAGATGGAAACTGACCGACACAGGGAATCGCCGGACATACGATATCAGAAAAGAAGAAAATCAACTCAAAATTTACAAGACGCTTGAAGATCTTGTCAATCTTGAAAACCTTGTCGATACAGCTACAACAGCGTTGAATCTAATTCCCAAGCCCCTTCGTATACCCTTGCTCAACTATCTTGGGGGAACTGAAGATGTGGAAACCTCGATGGGCGTCTCTGGGGAAAAGCTTGATCAAGCACTCGACCACGAACAAATCAACACCCTTGTTGGACGGCTGCAAGACAGAATTTTGGGATTTGTGATTGGACAATCTCAGTCGATCTTCAATGCAATTGGTACTTCTGCGAAAGGCGCGTTTTCAGCATTTACAACCGGTGTCATTATCCTATTTTTAACCTTTTTTCTCCTCAATGGCGGACAGCAGATGAAGAAAGCGGTTATTCAGATTGTGCCGAATCGTTTCTTTGAGCCCGCTTTGGTACTGATTGAGGGACTCGATCGACAACTGGGCGATTATCTTCGTAGCCGTTTGATTCAGACAATAATACTTTCGATAGTTGCTGCAATTGGGTATTGGATTTTGGGACTTCGGTTTGCAATCCTCATCGGGATTATTGCTGGTCTGGCGAATCTGATTCCGTATATCGGTCCATTCATTGGGGCGATTCCTGCAATCGCTGTTGTCTTTCTAGAGTCCCGATTCGGGCTTGGTTGGAGTCTGTTGGCTGTTATCGTTCTGACACTTGTGATACAAATCGTTGATAACGCAATTATTACGCCATTGATAATAGGCAAAAGTGTTGAGTTGGGGCCCGTGATAACGATTGTTGTCGTATTACTTGGCGAGCAATTGCTAGGCTTAATCGGTCTGTTAATGGCGGTTCCGATTGCGGCAATGTGCAAATTAATCATCGAAGAAGTGTGGACGCAATTTAAGGGGTACTCACAGTCAATTCTCGTGGGACACTGAATCCGACTAACTCCTCCTATTTTCTAAATCTGATAGTTCCATGCGGATCGGGGAAACTCAACTTGTGCCCGCCAGTGTATATTTGATGGACGACTATTCTCATGACGAACGAAGAGGTAAAATCCGCGCTCCATCGCGGAACCGCTTTTTTGATGCAGCAGCAAAACTCGGCGGGCAATTTTGAGGGGCAACTCTCTTCAAGTACCTTCCCCACTTGCGCTTATGCTTGGGTGCTCTTTGCCCAGGATCAGTTTGCCGGATGAAGCATTAATCGATTGGTTGATTAAACATCAGAATCCCGATGGCACATGGGGACTTGATGCAGCCAATCACCCAAACCGAGAAGCTACACTGTTTGCACAACTCATTTTAGAGCAGGTTTGGCAACGGCAACCTAGTCCACAACTTGCTGGAGTACTCGCGCGTATCCCCGGATATCCGCTGAATCTTGCTCTCATTAAACTATCTTACGCAGCCTTTGGCGAATTTGATTGGAACAAGCTAACATTGCCGAAACATCTGCTCCCTATGGTGGCGCTGATGAAAAAGCTGCTGACGAAGTTTCCTTTCCTGCAATCGTTCCTCAAGCCGCCGACCCACCTCCTTCCACCGGTAAACCTCTTCAACACTTTAACTTTTGAGAAACTGTTTATCGCAGAGCAGCACACGCTTGTGCCTGTCTTCATCCTAATCGAACTGAATACCACTCGACGCCCGAACATGATTGCTTCATTGGTCAGCTGGCTAATAGAACATAAGCTTTCTGATAATAGTTGGTTTCGCGTGAATTACATCACGGCGTTGTCGGTGTTGGCACTCATCGAACTTCAAAAGCATATAACCAATCGCCAAGTTGCTTTGAATCCTGAACCAACGGAACTTGCCCAATCGGAGGAGATTCAGCGGTTGATCGACGGCGGAATCGCATGGCTGCAATCAACACGGAACCCAGACGGTGGTTGTCGAGAGGCGTTGAACCTGAACATTTGGGACACGGCATTAAGCGTGCTTACGCTCATTGATATTGGCAATGTAGACAAGAATCACGTCGTTCAACGCGCTGGTAGGTGGTTTATTGACAACCAGAATCCAGATGGTGGTTGGGCGTTTTCGGCGATGGGAGGCGATGGCAGTCTTCCGAGTGATGCTGATGACACGGCGTTAGCTACACTTGCCCTACTGTGGTCGAAGATACCCGACGGCACTGAAGCAATTCAGCGAGGGATCGATTGGTTGAAGGTACACCAAAGCCCGGACGGCAGTTGTAGTACATATCTGCCCGGTCAAGGTGATGTCGGGTGTGTGAGTATTACCGCCCACGCAATCGAGGCATGGTGCGAAACAACGGGGATGGAAGTAGAGACAGATCGAGCCTGTCAGTGGTTGGAAAGTCAGATTTCCAAAGAGGGATATTGGTCAGATCTTTGGCTTGCCAAACGGACGTATGGAACAGCTTGTGCCATTATCGGTTTAATCAAAGCGGGGAAAGCCACCTCTCCGTGCGATTGCGCGCGGGGTTCGTTGGCTTGAGTCGGTCCAAAACAGTGATGGCGGTTGGGGCGAGGATATGTTCGGCAATCTGACCGATAGCACGGCTGAGCAGACGGGTTGGTGTACCTATGCTCTACTACTTGCTGATCGTGAGAGTGCCACTGCTCAAAAGGGATTGGAGTTTCTTCTTAGTCGTCAGCGTCCGGAGGGCTCATGGGATGCTAGTTGCGTCGGCATCTATTGGGAGATTATCGGTGGTTACGCAGATCCAATCTACGCTGCGGTTTTCCCGCTGCTTGCAATGAATCAGTACCTGAAGGAAGCCAAGTGAAGCAATGCACGAATGCGCTTATGAGTTCAGTGTCCCCTGACTTATCGGGGTTTTATCCACGGTTTACCTCAGATGATTTCTGTTATTATTCCGGTTCTCAACGAAGCGAAGGTTTTAGACCAATCGCTAGCTCGACTCACGCCTCAACTAAAAGGACATGAGTTGATTATCGTTGATGGGGGCAGTACCGATGAAACCCCGTTGATTGCGAAAAGGTATGGACAGGTAATTTCCTCTGAACGTGGGAGGGCTCGTCAGTCAAATGCGGGTGCTGCGGCGGCAAGGGGAGACATTCTGCTTTTCTTGCACGCAGATGTGTGGCTCGATTCTGGAGCCATTGAAGGCGTTGAAACCGCAATCTCAGCGGGTTATGTCGGCGGGACTTTCAAACAGCGAATTGAAGGAGATCGCTCCCTGTATCGGCTGATTGAGCGTGTCGCCAATTTCAGGGCAAAACGGCTGAGGATTTTCTACGGCGACGGTGGCATTTTCATTCGCCGCACCCACTTTGATCGAATTGGCGGATTCCCCGATATTCCGATCATGGAAGAGGTCGAGTTTTCTCGAAAACTCCATCAACATGGTGAAGTAACGCTTGTTGAACCGGGGATTCATATCTCTGCACGCCGCTGGCAAAAGAACGGCATTCTCCGCACGACCTTAACAAATTGGCTCATCACCTTGCTCTATCTGCTACGAGTTTCCCCGAATCACCTCGCAAAGTTATATCGCCACATTCGGTGATTCGTTGTCGAACAAACCTAGCCTATTGATGCGGCCCCTGAGGTCGGTAAACCTACTCCCGATACCCCTGCTTTGCCCAGACCTCCTTTGCGTATGCAATCGTCGCCTCCGAAGGCTCAATATCACCGAGGATGCTACTCGGTGGTTGCCCCTCTTTCTTACGTTTTGGATCTGGAGACCAGTCGTCATTTTCATAAGACTTACGTGCCGATTCTGCACGAAAATCGGGGACTTCAATTGGGGTAGAATCGTTGAGAGCAGACCGCCAAGCGAGAATGCCGACAATACTCATGTCAATCCCCCGGTAAACGTCTAGGTACGGTTGTTCACCCGTCCGAATTGCCTCCGCAAAGTGATAAGTGGTAAAGAAATCACCACCTCCATGCCCTGCGGTTGTCGCTTCGTTATGATGGGTTGGAAAATCGGGCTTGTAAACGATTTCGGCTGGCTCCCCTTCATCTTTCTCCCACGGCTCGCGCCACACGCGCAGTCGCTGTTTGTCGCCATGACGGCTGTTTTCCATCAGTCCCTTATTGCCGTGGATGCGGACATAGCTTCCATGTCCACGCAGTGCACCATGAAGCGATTTCATTACCGCCCCGTTGTCCATTCGACAAATAATGACAGCGCAGGTGTCGCTGCGTTTCATGTGCATTGTCTGGGTTGGATCATTGAAGTCGTAGGGCACTACGAACCCATTCACCTTCACAGGACGGGTGTCCGTGATGTACATCACCGGTGCAATGGAGTGGGTGCAATAATAAGTGGAGGGTGTCCAATTCCGCCAGTGGTTGGTTCCACAACTTCGAGCAAGTTTGACTTCAGCAGGATCTGGATGCACATATTCCCCTTCACCGTACTTGAATTCGCCAATCCGCCCTGCTTTGTACAAGCGATGCATCTCCTGATTATAAACCATATACGGATAATTTTCGGCGAATAGATAGATCTTCCCACTTTTTTCAAACGCACGCGCCAACGCCACCGCTTCCGCCATCGTGTGACAGGCAGCGCATTCACTCATCACATGTTTGTCTGCGGCAAACGCCTTGATTGCGAAGGGCGCGTGTTCGTGAAAATAGTTAGCAAGCACAACTGCATCCATATCGTGTTCGAGGAATTTGTCGTAATCAGTGTAAGTCGGCACACCGAGCTGATTACCGACCTGTTGCAGCCTCTCCTCCCACGTGTCGCAGATGGCTACCAACTCAAGTCCAACTGCTATTGCGGATCGCATAAAGCTTTGCCCGCGCCCTGCACCGACAACCCCTACGCGGATACGCTTATTCCCAGAAGTCTCCATATCACATACCTCCAATAGAACAAAAAAACCTTGCGAAGGCTCGAAACCTTCGCAAGGTCGGGATTTTCAACTTAATTTGGTTTATTAAATGTCTGACACTTTTAAGTTGATAGATTTCTCTACAGCAAAAACACGAATATCGAAACACTTGAGCCCAACGCCCTATTTCTTGTCGTCATCAACAACTTCATAATCAGCATCGATGACTTCGCCGTCAGCCGATGAAGATGTGGACTGTGGTTCATCTGTCGGTGCGCTCTGATGCTCTGGTCCTGCAGATGGGTCACCACCAGCCTCAGCGGTTTGCTTATAGAGCTCTTCCGAAGCCTGATGCCAGACCTGCATTAGACTCTCAGTTTTCGCTTTAATATCTTCAGTATCCTTGTTTTCGAGGGCTTTCTTAAGCTCCTCAACGGCATTTTCAACATTACCCTTGATTGCCGCATCAACCTTATCGCCAAACTCGTTGAGATTCTTCTCTGTCTCATAGATTAGCGAATCCGCTTGGTTATGTACCTCCACCTCTTCGCGTTTCTGCTGGTCTTCAGTGGCGTGGGTTTCGGCATCTTTGACCATCTGGTCAATTTCCGCTTCGGACAGTCCCGACGAAGCGGTAATGGTAATCTGTTGTTCTTTGCTTGTCGCCTGATCCTTTGCAGAAACATTGAGAATACCGTTTGCGTCAATGTCAAACGCCACCTCAATCTGCGGCATACTGCGTGGTGCCGGCGGCACGCCATCGAGTCGAAAGCGACCAATCGTTTTGTTGTAGACCGCTTGCTCCCGCTCGCCCTGCAACACATGTACATCAACAGAAGTTTGATTATCTTCCGCCGTTGTAAAGATTTGTGACTTCTTGGCTGGAATCGTTGTATTCCGTTCTATGAGTCGGGTGAACATCCCACCCAACGTTTCAATACCCAACGACAGGGGAGTAACGTCAAGCAGTAAGATGTCTTTTACACCTTCGTCGCCAGACAGGACACCGCCTTGAATTGCGGCACCAATTGCAACAACTTCGTCGGGATTCACCCCTTTATGGGGTTCCCTACCAAACAGTCGCTGTACTGCCTCTTGGACCTTCGGCATCCGTGTTTGTCCACCAACCAATATGACCTCTTCAATGTCACTCGCAGATAATCCGGCATCGGCAATAGCTTTCCGACACGGTTCAAGCGATCGTTCAACGAGATCGTCGGTAATCTGCTCAAGTTTTGCACGAGTCAGGTTGACATTGAGGTGTTTCGGACCACTTGCATCCGCAGTGATAAAAGGCAGATTAATATCGGTTTGCATAGCAGTTGAGAGTTCACACTTCGCTTTTTCTGCGGCCTCTTTCAACCTTTGCAATGCCATGTTGTCTTTGCGGAGGTCTATTCCCTGCTCACGCTGAAATTCCTCAGCAAGCCAATCGATGACTGTCTGATCAAAGTCGTCACCGCCAAGGTGGGTATCGCCGTTGGTACTCTTGACCTCGAATACACCGTCGCCAATTTCAAGGATTGAGATGTCAAAAGTTCCTCCGCCCAAATCGTAGACGGCAATATTTTTATCCTTCTGATTATCGAGTCCGTAAGCCAATGATGCAGCGGTTGGCTCGTTGATGATGCGCAGCACTTCCAATCCCGCGATCCTGCCCGCGTCTTTTGTTGCTTGGCGCTGCGAATCGTTAAAATAAGCAGGGACTGTAATGACAGCTTGCGTCACCGACTCGCCGAGATAGGATTCCGCGCTCTCTTTCATCTTCTGAAGGATCATCGCAGAAATCTCAGGAGGGGCATGCTGTTTATCCAAAATTTTTATAGAGACATCTCCATCTTTATCGCTCACAGCCTCGTAGGGAACGCGATTCATCTCTTCGCTAACCTCCCTGTACTTGCGTCCCATAAACCGTTTGACGGAGAAGATTGTATTTTTTGGATTGGTGACGGCTTGCCTTTTGGCAACTTGTCCAACCAACCGCTCTCCCTCTTTCGTAACAGCAACAACAGATGGCGTTGTTCTGGTGCCTTCGGCGTTTTCGAGTACTTTCGGGTCACTGTCTTCTAAAACAGCGACACACGAATTTGTGGTTCCCAAATCAATTCCAATGACTTTACTCATCTGAAACTCCTCCATAAATTAACGATAATTGTTGATTGATTATTGATGTAGGTATCTGCTCACTACTTATGTCTGATAATCCGAATCCATCGGAAAATGCTTAATCTCTTCATCTGAAGTGTCTGGGTGTTCCGATCTGTTGAAACATTCTGCCTGCTGTCTTGACGACGTGATATCGACTGTTGTTTAAGATCTAACGCGCGGGAAACGAATCCCAGCAGCTGCGGTAAGTCTATAGGTTTTGATATGAAAGTGTAGGCTCCTGCTTCAAAAACGTCAAATTTTACACCCTGTGATGTGTTTGCACTCATAATAATCGCAGGCATACTTGGCTGAAATCGCTTAATCTGTTGAAGCAATTCTGCACCCGTTGTATCCGGAAGGTTAAAGTCTAGGAGAGCAAGATCTATAGAAACTTCCCGCACAATTTCTAACGCTTCATACCCAGTCTCTGCAGACACAGCGTCGTAGCCGGCGCGAGTTAAGACCTCGCCCAAGACCTCCAAAGAAGCCATATCATCATCAACTAGAAGAATTCGATAACTGTGCCGGATCATCTTTTAGCGCCCCTTTCCTCCCACTCCCAACGATACACATCCTCTCACGGACGAAATCCGTGTTCACATGGCAGATTATCGGGCAATATACATGCCAACCCAACAACCATAGGCAGCAACGTACACGACAGATGGAGGTTTCCTAGAAATGTCAGAATGGCAATGTCATATTTTGGGACGCTTGTCAATATGACGCATCCCGCTTGCCCAAATGCACTAACGTTGTGTCCTGCGCTTCATATTGCTCAAACGCGGGCTGAAGTGTAGTACCAAGCAACAGTTATCAAAAAAAATCTTCACCGATAATGCACTGTACTGCAAAAACGAGCGAAAATCGACCTGAAAATCTCCGTTTTCAACGGAAGTATAGAACCTAACTCAAGTGGAAAATGAGCCGTCGCTACTTTGCTTCCAGCCAATTCGCCCCTGCATGGATATCAACCTTAATGGGTACATCAATCTGACAGGCATTCTCCATCATGCGTTTGATTTCTATCAAGACCTCCTCTTGCTCGGACTTTGGTGTTTCAAACACCAACTCGTCATGGACTTGCAGCAGTAGTTTCGTCCGCTTACCATTCTTCGTCAGATAGTCATGAATCTCAAGCATCGCAAGTTTGATGAGTTCTGCAGCTGTGCCTTGCATCGGGGCGTTGATAGCAACACGTTTGCCAAATTCTTGCGTGTTTCGATCGGCGGCTTGGATCTCCGGCACATAGCAGCGTCGTCCGAGGAGCGTCGTGATATATTCTTGTTCCTGTGCTTTTGCAACAATCCGGTCAAAATAGTCCCTAACACCAGCATAGGTCTGAAAGTAGTTGTCGATTAATTGTTGGGCTTCACCAAAATCAATTTGCAGTTCGTTGGAAAGACGGAACGCACCTACACCGTAGACGATCCCGTAATTCATGGTTTTTGCCTGACGACGCATATCATCGTCGATCTCCTCCGGCGGCAGCCCAAAGATAAGAGAAGCGGATTGTGCATGGATATCCAGATCTTGCTCAAAGGCTTCCCGCAGACGGTCGTCTCCAGAGAGGTGAGCGAGGATACGCAATTCGATCTGCGAGTAATCTGCAACAATCAGCGTATGGTCATCATCGCTAGCGACGAATGCCCGGCGGATCTCCCGTCCTTCAGCAGTTCGTACAGGGATATTCTGTAGGTTTGGATCGCTGCTGCTGAGTCGTCCCGTCCGGACCCCGGCTTGGTGGAACGATGTATGGATGCGTCTTGTATCCGGGTTGATTAACCCAACCAGTGCATCTGTGTATGTGGATTTGAGTTTGGCGAAAGAACGATACTCCAAAATCAACTCTGGCAATGGATGGTGCGGAGCTAGTCTTTGTAAAACCCGGATATCAGTTGAGTAACCTGTTTTCGTTTTGCGCGTCAGGTTCTTAGGTAGATCGAGTTCTTCAAATAAAATCTGACCAAGCTGTTTTGGCGAATTAATGTTAAATTCCTGCCCTGCTTCTGCGTAGATCTGATCCATTTTCTGATCGAGACGCTCTTGAAATTCTCCCGATAACTGTCTGAGATAATTGCCATCCACCTGAATCCCTGCCAACTCCATATCGGCAAGCACAGAGATCAATGGGATTTCAATATCGCGGAAAATATCGGTCAATCCTTCCGTCGCCAACTCCGACACAAACTTATTCTTGAGTTGCAGTGTGATGTCCACATCTTCGCAGGCATACTCCGTGATCTGTGGGAGCGGTACAAGATCCATTGTGGTCCGTTTCGAGCCTGTGCCGATAAGATCTTTAATCGGAATCATTT
Source organism: Geodia barretti (assembly GCA_030341885.1). Taxonomy (NCBI): domain Eukaryota; kingdom Metazoa; phylum Porifera; class Demospongiae; order Tetractinellida; family Geodiidae; genus Geodia; species Geodia barretti. The sequence continues at coordinate 88,614 of CASHTH010001969.1, forward strand.
TGTGGTTCAGATGGGTAAAGGCGAGGTCATTCAGACCGTGGCTGGATGACGCTGGATGCAACAGCCCAGAAGCGACCATCGTGTCGAACGAGATGCCTTTCAAGTCTGCGCCGTGACGTTTGAACACCTTCAGGTCATATTTTATATTTTGTCCTACTTTTTGATAAGACACATCCTCAAGAACGGGGCGGAGAACCTCTAAAACTTGATCCTGGGAGAGCAAAGATGGCGTATCCAACAGGGAATTCAGAATCGGAATGTAATATCCCTCATGTGGAGCGGTGGTGATGGCAATACCGACGATGTGGGCATCAATCGGGTTGGTCGAGGTTGTCTCCAAATCTACGGAAAATTCCTCGTTCTTCTTGAGTTCCTCAATGAGCTGCTTCAATTCAGCTTCATCCGTAATCATCTGATAGTTTGTGTCCGGTTTCGGCATTTCCCGGTCAGTTGTAATCTGGTCGAGTAGGCTGTGAAACTCAAGCTCACGGAAAAGTGCTAGCAACGTTTCGTTGTTTTTATCTCCAACTTTACACCCTTCAGGTGTAATGGGTAGTTCAAGGGCGGTTTCAAGGGTTGCCAGTTTTTTGCTCAATAACGCGTGGCTCTCTCCTGCCTCCAGCTTGGTGCGGAATCGCTCTGGCACTTCATCAAGGTGCTGGAGGAGGGTTTCGACTGTACCAAATTCAGAAAGTAGTTTCGGGCTAGTCTTTTCTCCAATACCACTGACGCCGGGGATCTGATCAACGCTATCGCCTGCAAGCGCGAGGTAATCGGGGATTTGATACGGTTCTATCCCGTAACGCCTTTTGCACGCTGCTGCGTCGTAGATTTCATATCCACCACGCGGATTGACGCGATGCACCTTAATCTTTGGAGAAATGAGCTGGAGCATATCTTTGTCGTTGGTCATAATCAGCACGTCGAACCCCACTGTCTCCGCTTGCTTTGCCAAAGTTCCAGCGACATCATCTGCTTCGTAATCGTCCATTGCCACAGTTGGGATGCCAAGTGCCTCGACGATTTTGCGCACATACGGAAATTGGGAAATGAGTGAGTCCGGGGTTGGGGGGCGATCTGCTTTATATGCCGCGTAAAGTTCGTCTCTTTTGCTTTTTCCACCCAGATCAAAGCAAATCGCTATGTACTCATTACCTTCTTCAAGCAATTTTAGCAGCATTCTCGTGAAGCTAAGAATAGCGGCTGTCGGTTGACCCTGGGAGTTGGTTAGTTGTTGTTGCATTCCAAAAAATGCGCGATATACAAACGCTGTACCGTCAATGATTAGTAACTGTTTTGTATTTTGTTCTGCCATTGTTTCTTACCTGCGCTTTTCCTATGTATTTGCAATAAATTATGATCCATTGAGATTAAGCCAAGCAGCAAGCGATTTGCTTTATTGAACGGCTTTGGATGTTTCGGCGGTTGCCGATATAGCACCGTTATAATGCCAACTGAAGTACCACCACAGTATTTGCAACAGCGATCGGTGCGGCGATGATAGTTTGAAAGCAGGTGTGCCTTTTCCGGTGCACCCGTGCCCACGCAATGAACGGCAACAGGATGAACAGGCAGACAAGCTGGCTGCTGATTAGCGTCGCAAGCCCTGTCATACACCCTGCGGCAACCCCACTGTGGAAGCTGATTTTCCACACCTGTGTGATTAAGGTAAGCACCACTCCGTTGATGACACAGGCAATACAGAGCCAGACAATCTCTCGCGGCGCATCAAGGATGTGTAAAATGCCGCTGCCGACAAGGGCACTTACAAGCGAAAACATCAGCGGTTTGGCGCGTTGTTCTCTGACCGTTAATCGGAGATCGCTCAGTCGCCCTAGACAAAAAAGCATCAAAATAAAAAACATCGGTAGCACAGTGGCAAACAGTATGACAATCACCATCCACAACAATCCCTGCTGCATCGTCGCAACGGACAGCCAGATGATTATCAGGATTGACGCAATCGGCAATAGGAATGGACTGAAGAGCACGGATATAGTAACCGCAATTCGATCGAGCATTTGTGTGTTTAACGCATGACGCATTATTTTAGAGTCAGAACCGGTATCAGGCATGATTGACTATTTCTGACGGTTTATAACGGCGCCAAGTAATCTTTCCGCCACTCCATTCTCGATAGATTAGGAAAGCACCCAATGCCAACAATCCGTCGTGGAGTACCCTCGTGGCCAAGTGATACAACATCATGAACTCCCCAATTGTCATGTGCTGAGTGAACCAGTTATTCAGTTCACCGCTACTCCACTGGTATAGGAATGGCTTTATAACATGGAATCAAGCCGACGGTTAAACGGAAAATAAGCACTGCTGTGATAATTATCAAACCCTTTGAGCGTGTACGGATACATAGCAATACTAGTAAAACTGGGAACGCTAACGTTAGGACCAAATTAATGGCTGCAAGTATGGATTGTACAAAATCAAGCATCGGCAAACCCTCCTCGCTTTTTCACACATAACGAAAGCATGCTATCTATTGTATCATATCATCCGCATCTATGCACATTCAAATGTACCGTTTTCTCTTGACACACCCCCATATTTCTGCGACAATGTTTTGATAGCAGCCTGTACCCTGAAGGTTCACTGAATTGTTGATACCTTTAGACTTTGGCTCATGTTAAGAAATGGTGCAACAGAAACAGAGTTTTCAAGAAAAAACTCGGCTTCTCTTCGCGCTTTTCGCTTTCTTTCTACATGAGCCTATACTTTAATTATATCAATCTAGGAGCGGTTTTACATGAAACAATCGTATCGACCCATCTTTGTCAATTTTTTTGTTTTTAACATCTGCCATCTATGTTGTGGATGCCCAAGTGATTGGCGGCACACTGATTTTTGGACGTGGTGGCGATTCCGTTGGACTTGACCCTGCACAGGAAGAGGATGGCGAATCCTTCAAGGTGTGTGAGAATATCTACGACAGACTCGTACAGTACAAGGACGAAAGTACGGCAATCGAGCCAGCGTTGGCAGAATCGTGGGAGTCATCAGAGGATGGGTTGACATGGCGGTTTAATCTCCGCAAAGGGGTTAAGTTCCACGATGGCACCCCTTTCAACGCGGATGCAGTGCTTTTTTCTCTCAATCGTCAGCATGATCCCAACCACCCCTTCCATAATGTTGGCGGTTCCTACACTTATTGGTCGTACACCGGATTGGCTAAGATTGTAGAGGAAATTACTGCGCCAGATGCATATACAGTCGAAATCACTCTTACCCGTCCATACGCTCCTTTCATCTACACTATCGCAATGACACCTTTTTCGATTGTCAGTCCAACCGCCCTCCAGAAATGGAAGGAGGATTTTAAGAATCATCCGGTCGGCACAGGACCGTTCAAGTTTGTACGCTGGGATCGTGAGGATAAGGTTGTCTTGGAGGCGAACAAAGACTATTGGGAAGGACGCCCACCGCTTGACAGAATAATCTTCCGATCTATCCCCGACAACTCAGTCCGCCTTATCGAGTTACAAAACGGAAGTATTCACGCAATGGAATTTCCGAATCCGGATGACCTGTCCCAGATCCGCGAAGACTCCCAACTCAGGATTATTGAACAACCCGGCATGAACATCGGTTACCTTGCGATGAATTTGGATAAGAAGCCTTTCGATAATCTCAAGGTTCGCCTCGCCGTCAACCACGCGATTAACAAGCACGAGATTGTCACAGACTTTATCAAGGCATGGGCATTCCTGCCAAAAACCCCATCCCACCGACAATGTGGAGCTATGATGACTCGATTGAGGAGTATACCTATGATCCGGCAAAGGCGAAAGCGTTGCTCGCAGAGGCAGGTCTACCCAGATGGCTTCGAGACAACGCTGTGGGCATTGCCGGTGCCACGTCCTTATATCCCCGATGGGAGTGCCCTTGCGGCAGCGATTCAATCGGATTTGCGCCACGTTGGGATCAAGGCGAAGATTGTGACCTTCGATTGGGGAACGTACTTGGAGAAGACCAAAAACGGTGAGCACGATACAGCAATGCTCGGTTGGTCTGCTGACCTCGGCGATCCGGATAACTTCTTCTACTACCTCTTGAGCAAGGAAGCGGCGAAAAAACCGGCGGGGAACATTGCATTCTATCGCAGCGATGAGATGCAGGAACTTCTTGTCCAAGCACAATCAGCTACCGATCAAGCCAAGCGAATCGAACTTTATAAAAAAGCCCAATGGCTTTTTCACCGCGATGTTCCTTGGGTTCCACTAGCACACTCCAAACAGATCTTAATCATCAATAAACAGATTAAGAACCTCAAACTTCACCCAACGACGTGGAAGTATTTTCGGCAGATCTGGCTTGAAGACTAACTAGCGACAATCCCAATGCTTTAGCTTTGGGGCTAACCTTGGTGGTATCGTGTCCCGCTAAATCGGGATGTTGATATTGTAAGCCAAAACTGGTATAATCGTCTTGTCTTTCAGTAGGGGAATGTCGCTCTACCGCTTGGTAGAATCCCCTACACCCTACGACATAGGAAACGATAAACGGAAAGACAACCCCAATGTTAAAAACTCATAAGATAGCGTTAGATCCGAACAACGTTCAGGCAACTCAATTTGCTCAACATTGTGGTTACGCCCGTGTTACCTACAATCATGCCTTAGCCGATTTCAAAGCGGGTTTAGACAATGACGTTTGGCGCAGTCATATAGACCTTCAACACCGTTTTAATGCCGTTAAATATAATCAGTACCCGTGGGCTAAGGACATGTCGCAAACCGTGTCGAAGTGTGCTATCTACAATAACCTCAAGGACGCTATAAGCCGTTGGCAGTCCGGTCAGAATCGTTTTCCCAAGTTCAAGAATCGGTTCCATGGTCAGAGTTACCAAGCCGTTGCAGGCAAAGGAGAAACCCAAGTCGAAGGACAGCGTATAAAACTTCCCAAAATTGGTTGGGTCCGCTTATGTGAACCCCTTCGCTTCCTTGGTACTATCTGTAAGGTCGTTATCTCTAAGCGTGGACACCGGTGGTTCGCTGCTATTGTTGTGGATACATTCAAAGCCGATTCTATACCTGATATTCGACAACACCCCGTCGTTGGTGTGGACGTAGGTATCAAGCACTTGGCGGTCACGTCCGAAGGGGTGTACTACGAGAATCCGAAAGCCTTAAAGCGTTACGAGCGCAAGCTAAAACGGTTGCAACGTCAGTTGAGTCGAAGGCAGAAACGCGGTCGTAATTGGCATAAGACCCAAGCGAAACTTGCTAAACTACATTACCGTATCACTTGTATCCGACAAGACGCCCAACACAAGGCAACAACGGCTATCGTCAACGGTGCGAGTCGTATTGGGATTGAGTCGCTAAATGTTGCAGGTATGCTTAAGAATCATAGGCTTGCAAAGGCATTATCAGACGCTTCGTTGTCGAGTTTGCTTGCCATGTTAAAGTATAAAGCAGAACGGATAGGCGTTAAAATTGTAGAGGCAGATACCTTCTACCCGTCTAGTAAGACTTGCTCGGGTTGTCGTGCAGTCGATAGCGACTTGTCCTTGTCGGATAGAACCTACCATTGCAGTGTTTGTGGTCATACGCAAGACCGAGACCTCAATGCTGCAATAAACCTTAGAACCCTCGCCGCGGGACACGCGGAGAGTTAAAACGCTTGTGGAGATACTGTAAGACCCCAACAGTTGGGGCTGGAATCGTTGAAGCAAGAAGATAGCACGGAGTCTTGATAAATCGAGACTATTGGTAAGTCTATCATAAGAACCCCAAGCCTTTAGGCTTGGGTGTACGTCAGAAGTGACGTGACGCATGATTGTCTACATCTTGCATCGACTCCTCTCAATGGGATTATCGCTCTTTGGTGTTTCGCTGCTCGTCTTTTTCATGGTGCATCTTATTCCCGGTGATGCTGCCCTCGCTATTCTCGGTGAACGTGCCACAGAGGAATCATTAACAGAACTCCGCCGTCAGATGGGGTTAGATCAGCCGCTATATAAGCAGTACGGGGTGTTCCTGTGGGATTTGGTGCATTTAGACTTGGGACGCTCGTTTAAGACAAACCAACCGGTCATTGGCGAAATCCTCCGCAAATTTCCTGCGACAGTAGAATTGACGCTTGCAGCGATGAGTTTCTCAATATTTTTCGGCATGGCTGCGGGGATCATCGCTGCTGTCAATCGTGGAAAGTTTTGGGACTACACGACGATGTTTGGATCGCTAGCGGGGATCTCAATGCCAATTTTCTGGCTCGGTTTGATGCTCATCCTGCTGCTGGCTTACACCTTCCCAATTTTTCCTAGCTCACAACGGCTCGACGCTATATTAGATCTCGACGTTCAGCACCGTACTCACTTTTATCTGATTGATACCCTGCTCGCTGGCAACTTTGCTGCGTTTCGAGATGCAATTATGCACCTCATCCTCCCTGCGATAACACTCGGCACGGTGCCGTTAGCGATAATCGCTCGTATGACACGGTCTAGCCTCTTAGAAATCCTTAACCAACAGTACATTGTAACCGCCTACGCAAAGGGGTTACCCAAACGGGTCGTGATCCTCAAACACGCCTTAAAAAATAGCGTCATTCCTGTGTTGACAGTCATTGGTCTTGAATTTGGCTATCTGATGGGCGGTGCAATTTTAACGGAGCATATTTTTTCTTGGCCCGGATTGGGTTCGTGGCTACGGGCTGCTGTCGAAGCGCGTGATATTCGTCCAGTACAGGGCGGTGTTCTCTTTGTCGCTACGGTTTTCATGACGGTGAACCTGATTGTCGATCTGCTCTACGCATATTTTGATCCGCGTATCCGAATCGGAGGAGAGGCAACATGAGGGAACATCGCCATCAATTTTATCGAGAGCTGCTGCGTCAGAAATCGGCGGTGATTGGCGCATCGATCTTAATCTTTTCATTATCACCGCAATCTTTGCCCCGCTGATTGCAACACATGATCCTCGCGATGCAGATGTGGCGGTACGGCTCAAAGGGTGGTCTCAGGAGCATTACTTCGGGACAGATAAGGTTGGGCGGGATATTTTCAGTCGCATTGTCTACGGTTCGCGAATCTCGATCAAAATTGGATTGGTTGCGATGACGTTTTCGATCTCGGTTGGCGCACTACTGGGCGTTATCGCTGGCTATTATGGGGGTTGGCTCGACAACACTATCATGCGGGTGATGGATATGATGCTCGCCATGCCGAGTATCCTGTTAGCAATGGTTATCGTCACCATCTTGGGGCAGAGTTTGACGAATGCGATTATTGCGGTCTCGATTGTTTACATCCCACAATATGCTAGGATTTTGCGTGCTTCTGTCCTAACCATCCGCGAGCAAGATTATGTAACTGCCGCCCACGCCATCGGAATAAGCGATTTTCGTATTCTGACCCGTGTGATTTTGCCCAACTGTCTTGCACCTCTGATTGTGCAGGCAACGCTGGGGATGGGTGCAGCTATTTTGGATGCCGCCGGTCTCAGTTTTCTTGGGCTTGGTGCCGAAATCGGTGAACCGGAGTGGGGTGCGATGCTCAACGAGAATCGGGCGTTGATCCGCCGTGCGCCGTGGACTGTCATGACGCCGGGGATTGCAATTTTCCTGATTGTTTTAGGGTTTAATCTGCTAGGGGATGCACTGCGGGATGTGCTGGATCCGCAGGTGAAGACATAGGGTGAAACGTGATGCGTGAAACGTAATTAGTTCATTAGTTCATTGGCTCATTACTATACACATTGCGCTCCTCTGGAGCGCAGAGATTAGCGATATTGGCATTCTATAGACATATCGCTCCTCTGGAGCGTAAGATAGAGCCAGAAAACCGATGGATTTTCAATACTTAGCAACTTGGGTTAGTACACATCACACAAGTTTATACAAGAGAGGTTAAAAATGAAGATTACAGATGTAAAACCTTTGCCGGTATGGGGAGGTTCTAGAAATTTCTTCTTTGTGAAGGTCGAAACCGATGAAGGCATCTATGGAATCGGTGAAGGCGGGATTACTTGGCGGGACTCGCTGCGACGGAATGCGTTAACCATCTCAAATCTGTCCTAATCGGTGAGGATCCACGGCGCATTGAGCACTTGTGGCAGGTGATGTTTCGGGGCGGTTTTTTCCCTGCCGGGCGGATTGCTTGTTCTGCAATCAGTGCTATAGACATTGCGTTGTGGGATATTCGTGGGAAAGTGTTGGGTGTTCCTGTCTACGACCTGCTTGGTGGTCTCGTCCGCCAGAAAGCTGTATGTTATCCCCATGCCAACGGTAATTCCCCCGAACGACTTGCAGAACACGCACAATCACTTGTGGAGGACGGGTGGAAATTTGTGCGTTGGGGTGTGCCTCAGCAGGGGGAGGTCCTCGATCCATCGTGGGCGGTTCGGGAAACCATCAAGCAGTGTGAGGCGGTTCGAGATGCTGTCGGAGAGGAGATTGAGATTTTGATTGACGTTCACACGCGGCTAGACCCGCCCCATGTGATTACGCTCTGCCGTGCTTTGGAACAGTATCGTCCCTATTTCATCGAAGACCCGTTGCGGTCTGAAAATATGTCCACGTATCATCAACTAGCGCGCCACGTTGCCGCGCCGTTGGCGGTGGGAGAGCAGTACGCCACGAAGTGGGAATTCCGCGAATTGGTTGAACAGGAACTGATGCAGTACGCACGGATTGACCTCTGTATTGTTGGTGGGATTACAGAGGCGAAGAAAATCGCTGGTTGGTGTGAGGCGCACTACATTGATCTGGCACCACACAATCCGCTCGGTCCTGTTTCGACAGCGGCGTGTCTGCACCTTGACCTCGCTTCGACGAACTTCGGTGTCCAAGAACTCCCAAGGAAACCGGGGACAACGCTGCCTGATGTCTTCCCAGTGCAGCTAGAGTGGGAGGATGGCTATCTGCTGCCAGCCGACGGGCTCCGGGATTGGGGATTGAGTTTGATGAGGAGGCAGCACTGGCTAATCCGTACCGTGAAGTTGAGGCACCGCAGTTGCGTCGGCCCGATGGAGCATTTACGAATTGGTAGGTGTGAAAGTGTTTCGGGCAGGCACAAGACCTGCCCCTACAAAAACTCGGTTTCTTTGCACTGTTTCTTAACATGAACGTTGACGGTTATTGTCAATGTGCCTTTACGCGTGCCCAAGTCGTTGTTAATTTGTCGGTTGGTTCAACTGCCAGTTTACCTGTGATGTTTTGGAGAAGTTCTTCTCTACTCAACGGTCTGTCATAGATGCGAAGGATAGCGATTGAGCCGTTGAAGTTTCGATCTCTGTCATGAGAACTAAATATTGAAAGCCACATAGGCTCATCAGGATCAAAATCCTGATCCATCTCAACCATCCCAACCTTTTCACCATCTTGGTAGGTCTCAACCATTTTCTGATCGGTGAAGACAAACGCAAGCCAGTGCCACTCCTTTTCCTTAATATCGATGCCGAGATCTTCCGGGATTAACCACTTCCCTTTATTATTATCTCTGCCCTTAAACCTTGCGATGAGTTCGCCGGTATCCGGTCCGTTGAGAGAAACCTGAAGATGTTGCAATTCCCTGTCACGTGCTTTCAATCCGAGAACTTGGGAAGCAACAACGAGATCTGGCCATTTGGGACCGTTGCGTTTGATGAGAATCTCCACCGTCCAATCCTCAAGTTGCAATTTGGGGAGTAGGTCCGGGGCTCCGCCAAAAGTCTCGGACTTTCGTGTGGCGGTATACCACTTTGCATCCTCATTGATACCGAGTGAGGGTATTCTGATCTTTCCTTCTTCAAATTCAGGCACCTCATTATTAGCTGGCATTTTTCCGCCGGCTAAACCGAGGTTTTTCCAAGCTATTCCCGCCTATTTTGCTCTCTGGCATCGAGGGGGATCACTGCCCCCGGGAACCACCTTTTGTACTGCTACCGCAAAACTGGTGAGTCCCAACACAAAAAACTACACTGTAAACCGCAATTTTGTTTATATTAGGACTTACGCAAAATCCATAGAAATAAATGTGAACAAACAGTAGAATGAGTTGCATGAGGTGAACATGCCCAACCGACTCGACTCGATTTACTGTCAGTATTTGCATCCAGTAGCCCCATCAACTATACCTTAACCCATTTCGGCCCAGACCAGAGCCAACATTCCGTCATGATTATGATAACCCGGTATCTTGCCGGTGAGCGTACCGCCCACGTTGGTATGGGAGAAAATGTCAAAAACAGCACCTGGTGAAAACAGAAAACAAGGATATGTCATCTTTGATGGACACCGTTGGATATAGCCGCTACGCTCGGAAAATAGCACTTAGCGCGTGGTTCAGTATAGCGGCAACGCCAATGTGTCATTAAAGGTATATGGTGGGGTGACTTGTGGTCTATGTCAACCCGACTTAGACCGTTTCGGGTGATTGATACCGTATTTGCGACCTACGACAGATGGCAAGACCAAATTAGATCATGTTATTAAAGAGATGTTATCCCATTCGGTCTATCACAAGCGGCTTTGTTTTCAACGGTGTTGATGGATGATAGCTGGTATGCCGCCAAAGATTTGATGCTATACATTGAACAGTTAGACAAACATTATATTGCCCGCTGAAGTCGAATAGTCAGGTAGATGACTCCATGCCAAACGCCTTACCAGCGTGTAGAGGCTTGCAGTGGACTGAGACGGAACGCCAGCACGGGAAACGGAATTTATAAAATCAGAGGATTTCCTAACATCACAAGGTGAAACTTTTCCGGGTCGCGTCTAGTACGGGCGCACGGATTATGTTGTGACCAACGACTTAGCTCAAAACGACACTTCAGTTGCCCACAAGCGTGTGTGTAATGGCGGTGAAGATTGAGCGTGTCAACGTGAAGCCAAGCAGTAACGGTCTGAGGGGGGTCAATGTCGCTGGGCACGGATTGTTCGCAATCACATCGCGGTTTCTGATGCATGTTGGTTGGGTGCGACTCAAGCACGTCGCGTATCAGACAGACCAAACCATTTATCAAAGTCAAGAAGTTTATTCTTGAATACTTGCGACACCCAATTGAAACCGACCGCCTATTCAGATGAAACATGGTAAAGTCATATATATAAGCATTTGAAAATATCCATTTGGGTAAAGGGAGGGAAAATTAATGACTATTTTGATCGCAGCAGCCCATGATGTGGCAAGCTCCTGATGGACCAACGCGAAGATTGCTTATCAAGTCCTCCCGAGCTGCTTTACATCAGCTTCGCTCAATGCAACATTGAAAATAACAAGCCTCATCAATGATCTTTTACTGAATGAGTCAAACCGCGCTGGCAAACAACGCGCCAATGTACATGGCTGCCCAGTGGGGTGCCAATATCATTTCTTCGCTCCGTCATGTGTCTTCAACAGGTTTTGATTCGCCATCAATATAAAGGATCGTTGCCCTTTCCCCATCTTTGGCAAAACAGGACATAGTGGTGCCACTCTCGTCCTTTATCACTAGCCCTTGCAAATCCATTTGATACCAGAAAAATAGAAATTTGAGATGCACGGAACTCCCAAAGGCCCAGTCAACCTACCAAGCAGCGGTCAACGCCGCCCAGTGGAATTGGGAAGGTACAGGCGGGATCAGCCTAGAGAGGTGGACCCATGTTGCGGCTTCCTTCGATGGACGCGCCTATCTTCTCCACGTTGACGGTAAGCTGAAAGATGAAGTCGAGGATCCAGGGAAGATTAACACATCTTTGTCTGATGTTTATATCGGTTGGCTTCCCCAGTGGAATGAAGCATTTACGGGGTTAATTGACGAGGTCCGCATTTCAAACATTCCTAGATACCCAGCCGCTAACTTTCCGAGACCGACGACCGAGTTTGAAGAGCGGGATCGCAATACCATATTGCTCCTGCACTTTAATGAAGGAGACGGCGGCGAAGCCAAGGATTCCTCCGCTTTTGAACACCATGGTTTAATTGATGGTGCGACATGGGAAGAGGTGGCTGATGCACCCTTCAAACCGTTAGCGGTCGAGCCGGGCGTAGACAAGCTATCAACGACATGGGGTAAACTCAAACGCAATTACTAGAATCCATGCGGGTTGAGTTAATTTTGCAACACGGGATTTCCTGCTGATTATTTGCCTCCTGATTTCCGATTGGATTAGCATATTTTCTATCGGTATCAGGAGGCTTTTCTTTTTTGATTAAAGCGGGGTTCATAGCCAATTATATTTCGGTGGATATTAACTGAGGTGTCAAATGATTTTAATGAGTCCGTCTGTGCGCTTGGGAAAGACATCGGAGGAACGGGCTGCCTTCCTCCAAAAAGTTAAGTTAATGGAAGTTAAGACTGTGACCACAAACACGCCTGCCGATTGGAGCGATGCGGATGTCGAGGAAAGCCAAGCGGTTCCTTGATGACCACGGCATCCGAGTCGGCGAGTTTAGTGGGCACCAAGGAGGATTTGGCTCGGCGGATCCGGATGAGTACCGAGCTGCCATTGAAGGACATCGTCGCCAGTTGCGTCATGCCCACATCATAGGGCCACTGTATTGCCTGTGCAATACTCATCGGCAGAATTTGGATTGACGAAATGCCAAAAACCTTTGCGGAGCGGGGTGGAACCATCCCCGCAATGTGGTCTGAGGAGACGTGGAAACGATGCATCGGCGCGGTCGAGGAACTGATGCCCTATGCGGAGGAATTTGAGACGGATGTAGCGATACATCCTCACATCATTACACCGGTCTATTCTGTCGAGCGATATAAGGAACTTTTTGACGCGGTCCCGTCCCCGCGCCTGAAGGCACTTTTCGACCCTGTGAATATGACAGGACCCCATATGTTCCTTAGAATGACGGACTTTATCAATGAGATTTTCGATGGCATTGGGGATAAAATTGTCACGATGCACGCAAAAGATGCTACAATGTGGTCGGCGCGACCGATCAGCATTATTAGCCGTGTGGATGAAGCCGTACCGGGCACCGGCATGATGGACTATGCGACAATACTCCGTCGATTGGATGCATTAGACAATGATGTTCCGGTGCAGGTAGAGCATTTCCCTGAGCTAGAGACAATTGCGGGTCAGCAGCATATTCGGCATGTTGGGCGGGAAACTGGTGTAACTATAGGTTAACTCAAATTGCCACTTATAGGAAGCATCTTGACATACTCCGCCACCCTAAAGGGTAGGGATTCTTCTCCGTTCTCAATAGGGTGTCGAATTGTGCTATCAGCAAGGGTAGCCCGGCGAACTGGGACTTACGTCCTCTCCAGCAAGGGTGGATGCCCCCACCCTATGGATATTGAGAGCCGCATTACGGTCTCTATCCAACTGTGTGTGGCAGTTTGGACACTGCCAATTTCTATCACGAAGGTTTAGCTCTTGGTTGATTGCGCCACAGACATGGCAAGTCTTACTCGAAGGATACCACTTGTCTATGAATCGGATTTCCGTGCTCTTCTTGGAAGCAATATACTTGAGTTTCTGCACAAAGTCAGAAAAACCTAAGTCAGAGACTTTGCGACCCCAAAGGGACTTCATGCCTTTGAGGTTCAGAGATTCAAGGGCAATCCAATCATATCTGTCTGTGAGGTCATGGGCAAGTTTCCAGTGGAAATCTTGCCTTTGGTTCGCAATCTTGCGATGTTTCCTTGCAAGGTTTAGCCTTGCCCGTTCCCGATTCTTTGACCTCGTGACCTTTCGTGAATGGTTGCGGTTCGCTCGTTTGATAGTGTTGAGACCGCGCTTGAAGAATTGTGGAGAGTCGTAGTCATTGAAGTCAGACCCGGTGAGATACCTCTTTAGTCCAAAGTCGAACCCCGCGTTATTACCCGTCGTGGGTGACTCTAAATCTGTATCTACATGGTCTGTCAGAATGATTAGCCATACGTCTCCTACGCTGTCGCGCTTTATCGTGCAGCGTCTCGGCGTGCCTAAGACTTCCCGACTTTTGAAATATCGGTAGATACGTTTGCCGATACGGATAGAGTTGTTTTGTAGCAGTTTCCAACCGGCTTGCTTGAGTGTGTAGGACTTGTATCGTTTACGTCTCTTGAAACGGGGACGACCGGAACGCTTGCCACTTTTGCGGTCAGTAAACAGTTTAGAGTACGCTTTATCAAGTCGGTCTATTACGTCTTGCAACGATTGACTGGGAAGGAGATTCCAATGTGCAAAGCGGGGTAGCCGCTTCAACTTGGTTAAGTGCCGCATGAGTGCTTTTTTGCCAGGATACTTCCCATAGATAGCATGGTATCTGCGACACAACGCCACAAAGTGATTCCATACTTCAGCATGGCTGTCAATCGTTTGCTGCAACTCACCATTAGTGTGGTTGCTATACATTTTGAACTTGTAGGTTTTCATAGGGACTCGGCTCTCTGGCTTTCATGTCCACGCAATTGGATGTGAGAGGCTCCACTAAGCAGTGGAGTTGCGCCCTCTCACGAAAGCCAAGATAACTGTAACATCTTTTACCTGCAATTTCAACCGTTTTTTGACTAACAACGCACTTGGCGTGCTACATCCTCACCCTAAAGGGAGGGG
>CASHTH010001970.1:0-22007 GCA_030341885.1 Geodia barretti
AATCCCCTATTCCAGTCCCAGCTCCAGGACAGGTGTTTGTGTCAGTGAGCTCCATAACAGCCACCTCCATCTCCCTCTCCTGGAGTGTGTCCAGTGGGAGGGTGGCCAGTTGGGAGGTGGTCTGGAGACCCACTGACAGAGGCACTGATAGCACCAGTGGTCCTCTGTCTGGCACTACCTACACCATCCTCCAGTTGGACCCCTCCACTATCTACACACTCACTGTATCAGCCACTAATGTAGCTGGAACCACTGACAGCACTCCCATACTTTTCTCCACTGGTATTAACCCACTGCAGTCAATACTATGCTAGATACCTCCTTTGGTCTCAAATCCAGCCTCTGATGTTTGCCAAGCAGAGAGCATTGAGAGTATGTGTTCTCCTGAGACTAAGACAGACAACACAGGAGCAATCATTGGTGGAGTAGTGGCTGTGGCTGTGGCACTTATAGCTGCAGTGACAGTCATAGTCATTGTGGTTCTGAGAAGTCGAAGTGCAAATTATTCAACACCAAAGACTATGTTAGTATTTCCAGCAAAATGCTATCACTAAAATTAATATAGCATGGTACCAGCGTCATGTAAAGATAGAAAAAGTCTATTACATTTTCTTCCTTTTCAGGGGGTCAGTTGGTGCTCTGGCAACTACAAATCAATCAGTGGAGCTCTCCAAGTTCTCAGAGCCAACATATGCGTAAGTCTCTCCATATTATGAAATACTGTGAGATGATTTCTATACCACTGATGGCCTCACTCCAGAGATCCAGACCAGCTCCAGACAACCAGTAATAAGGCCTACAATGTAGTGAGAGGGACTGGAAGGACAGCTGAAGATGATTATGAAGTACCACAAAACCTTCCTCCCGCCACCACCTCTCAACCTACCACTACTGCTGCTGGAGACTCTCTCTATGAACCTGTGTGAAGTGTTATGTGATTATGTGGTAGTTGCGGACGTGGAATTATGCGCATGCGTAGTTTGCCGGGGTCGGAGCGATGCGTAATTGGTGGCGTGTTTACGCGGCGCTAGTAATAATATACAAGTGGAAAAATCATTTCTTCAAAATGAAGGGGTGATATAGGGATGGCTTGAAGCACCAAAAAGGAAGAAACAAGGGGTCATTACACAGCAAAGATGCACCAAGCTACATGACACCATCCCTATATCTTTGTCTCATAGTAAACTTTACTTGTGAACTATAATTATATAACACAAAGATATAGGGATGGTGTCATGTAGCTTGGTGCATCTTTGCTGTGTAATGACCCCTTGTTTCTTCCTTTTTGGTGCTTCAAGCCATCCCTATATCACCCCTTCATTTTGAAGAAATGATTTTTCCACTTGTAAACATCAAGTAACAGTTCAAAGAACACACTATATACTATAAAAGCTAAAATCTTGCTTGCGCTTGCTCTGGACTAGGGCTACAGGCTTATGCTGGGTCCTCAACAATGAAACAATGAAACTTGGTGCACTTATGTATTACGGTGAAAGAAGAATGTGAACCACGACAAACAGGTTGAAAAGATATACACAGAATGCCACTAATACTATGCCTTGCACACCATGCACGTGAATGCAGTAAAAAAAAATTTTAAATGGGATTGATTGCCCATCAATTGCAGTGTGTGAGTGTGATAGTGTACTGTGCCATAGCACAGTGGTTTGAGTTTGCCTTTGTGTTGTGTTGTGTTGTAGATTCGTACCCCTACCATCTGAGTTGCCCTGGTAGCTCAGTTAGTAGAGCGCTCAGCCTAGACTGCAGAGTGTCACGTATACTGCAGAGTGTCAGTAGATTGAGGACAGATCTATCCTAGGCATGTAGTTCACTTGACACATGCAACTTTTGATCAGTACCCTGGGTAATGTGATTGGTCAGTCCAACAATCAGACCACCTGTTTCAGTATTCATGATCTCACTAGAATCTCCAAATAAGGTGAGGCATGAAATCTTAGACTGTGAATATTGGTAGTGTGACAGAAAAGTCAACGGAAGGGCTGTTTCCGGTCAGCCTCAGTTTCACCATTTCTTGGAGTTAGCCCACCGCCTTCTTGAGCAGCTCAGTGAGGGTTGCCGGCAGTAGTTGGTTTGTCCGGCTGCCTGTCTGTCCGACGCTTATTCTGGCACTACAGGCTACGAGGCGGCCAATTAGCGATACCAACGGCTTCAGAACTACGGATGCGAGCCTGAATATTTTGGATCAACTGTAATATACGGACCATAAGCGCAACGGCTTCCGTAAGCGCCCACCATTCACACCGCGTACCGACGACGCCTACTAGCCCCGCCCCCCATTGTAAACACGTGGTTTAGCTAGCTAGCTAAGTGTATGCTTTTGGAGCAGTGGTAGCTTTGAGAAAAGTTGGTTGAGAAAAAAAGAAAAAGAAAGTGAAGCTGCTGCAACTGTGGGGATGCCACGGACCATCCAAGTCACTGGGGGTAGCGGAGGGCTATATCTCGTCTGAGGTTGGTCAGGACAACCGTCGCACACGCTCCGTGTCTCTCGCGCCACATGAATTCGTCCATATAGTACGTAACCATGTCTGCGTGAACCCCCTTCATTCTCTTGAACTTCGTCTTCACACGGTTGCAGTACGACTCGACGTTCTGGGTGTGAACACCAGTCGCGGGGTCGACTAAGTTCAAAGAGTGGTTGACGGTGCCGTGTCGCTACTCTCCTTCAGTGGAGGTTACAAAGAAGAAGAAGAAGAAGTTGGGTCACTGGGCATGGGGCCAGCTGCTGGACGGGACCGCGTCGTCGGTACGTACGCGGTGTGAATGGTGGGCGCTTACGGAAGCCGTTGCGCTTATGGTCCGTATATTACAGTTGATCCAATATTTTTCCTGAAATGACTGTTCGAGAGAGCCGTGAAAAAGCTAAAAAGCCAATATGCATAATCAAACTGGGCTTACCGCTACCTGGTTCGCTCTCTCTGTGTACCTTGGAGGCACAAGAAGTCACAACAAAGGGTGTGTATCGACTCCTGCATGCTATCTACTAGTGTAGCTAGCCCGCGTTAGACTTTCCGCGAGCTATATACAAGTAGCTAGCCGCATACTCTTGGGCCAAACCCCCATCAATTAGCGGTACCGCACATGCGCAGTGCACCGAGAGTTTGCAGTTTCAGTACTTTTCATTTCAGCTGGGTTTACGTGTTTCGCATACATATGCACATAAGGTATACAGAAAACCAATGTTTTATGCCTTGCTCCCCCTCCCCTCGACACTGCCTACACGAAGTCTTTTCAACCATCAAATAGAATTTGTTCTCAACCCTTTTTGGAGAACAATGCAATGTTTCTGCCTCCGAATGTGAATAAGAAAAGGCGGCAAGATTACTGCTCCCGATTCCACTCCACCTGCCAACGACAATGACTGAGAACTTGCAGCAGCGGCAGTGACAGCTGAGTAGTAGTAGGATGGCAGCTGCTATCTCGACATGCCACTGCAGATCATACCACTGCAGTGTACTTGAGTAAATCTTTACTTGATGGGCAATGCATGCTTGCCCTAGAGACACACTATATACCTACTCATGCGTGTTCTACTCGAACATTGCCAAGATAATGTTACAGCATGCATGTACACAAAACTAAGACAGTGTAAGCAGGCAGACAACATGGTGTTTAGTTCGACTTTATCACCAGTATAATTATACAAGGTGAGATTGGAAGCAAAATCAGGGGAAAAGAAGAAATTCTTCAACGAGCTCGAGATAGGGGTAAAAGACGAAGCACAGAGCAAGACAAGAGGGAAAATACGAAATTTTGGAGCAAGATGTAGGGGGACACAACGAAGGAACAGAGCGAGATGGATGAAAAAGAGGAAATGTTGGAGCGAGATAGGGGAATAATGGAGTGAGATTTATAGAGAGTAGACGAAAGGTACTAGTTTTGTGTAGAAAAGGCCAAAGTAACCTCAAAGGATAGCCAAAACCTCCACACCAGTCAATGTTACATTAACCAATCACTCATTCACAAACAGTACATTTACACACCCACACACATCACATTCACACAGCAAGACCAGCTAAAAAAAGTAGTATATACCTATTGCTATAGAGTGCAGGTAGTGTATATAAGTGTAAATAGTGTGCCTATCGTTCATTTGTAGAGACTATTTCTTGACTGACTTTCTGGCTGCTTTTGGGTCAGCTTTTCTCCACAGGACTATCTCCTGGGGAGAGAGGGGGAGGGAGGGGGAGGGAGGGAGGGAGGGGGAGGGAGGGAGAGGGAGGGAGAGGGAGGGGGAGGGAGGAGAGGGAGGGAGAGGGAGGGAGGAGAGGACGTACTGAGCCATAAGCTATAAACGTAGGAGACAAATAAGTGGGGAAACGAGAACAAATCCTTTTGTATTGCTAGTCAATTGCATCAACGTAGGCACTGCTCAATTCAAACAAACTGCTTCAAACTTATATAGACACAGTGTGTATTATATAGGAACCCCCTATAAGGACACCCCTGGGATGTGGACACCTCTCAAGGACACCCTTTCTTTCCCCTGCAGCAGTTCTCGAATGAAACTCAACCCCTGAAATGAGGACACCTTGCTAAATGGACACCTCTTTCGTGCCATTTTGTGTCGGTTCCACTGTACATGATGCAACAACTGTATAATTATGATAAGTGAAGGAGCAAAGAGACAGAGGAAAAACCCGAAAGAAGAGAGAAAGAAGAGGTCACCTGTTGCTTGAAATACCTCCTCTCCTCCTCGTCCACCAGAACCAGGTTGACATAGTAACGAACAGATAATTTCTTGTTGACGTCCCGCATGGTGGGCGTGAGGTCGTACCCACTCAGGAACAGACGAATGGGAATTGACTCTCCTGCAGAATGGAATGGGGACACACACTAACCAACCACCTGGGGTGGGATCGGCCGACCAACACTGCAGACAAAGAAGTGTGCACATAGGATGTGTATCTATGTAGAGACAGTGGGAGGTTGTCAGTTGGTGAAAACAGCTAGCATACAGTGTTACTTGATGGAATCTCTGAACACCAGCTATGCTCAGTGCTAGTAGTGGACATCAAGTTAGTTTTACAGAAGTTGGTTCTTTCTCTTTCTCTCCATACATTATCAACCCACTGTGTAAAGGCCTGTTCACAAAGCTACGGTAGGCACTGCGGTGCGTAATGTACTATCGAATCTTGGCAACGTATAATTACGCAGAACCCCACCATTCCGTTGGCGTTAGCAGACACGTCCGCAGGCAATAGGCAAAGTTTGTATTCCAGTGTATGAGAGTATACTGTGCCATAGCACAGTGGTTTGAGGTTTGTCTTTGCGCTGTTTGAACCCCTACCAACTGAGTTGCCCTGGTAGCTAGCTCTGTTGGTAGAACGCTCACCTAGCCTGCAGAGTGTTATAGGTTCGAATCCCACCTATGGCAACTCTCCTTTTTTCCTTGACTAAGAAAGAGCTGTGATGTCCTGGGTGTAGTATGAGTTTGTTTAGTGAATGATGTAGTGTGAAGACTGGCAAAGGGATTTGGTAGAGGACTAAGAATGCAGCATTGTAAAACTGGTTATAAAACATGGAGGTTTTAGACTGCACATATAGTTATATAGTTGAGAGAACATTGAAGGCACTCAATGCAGTCACAACTCAAAACTGAGGTGCTGTCAGAGAGGGCAAATTACTTGTCTCATGTGCTTAGGAAATGAGTCATCAGCACACTCACGCTTCGTGACATACATGACTTGTGTTGAGTAAAAATTCCACGAGCAAGCAATGTCAGTTTGAAGTATATATGGAGCCATTATCAACTGTACTACTGCATCATATACACTAGGTCATCCCTGTCTTGTCTCCTTGCTTTTTATACCATCGCTATATTCACCACTTTCAATTCGAAGAATTTGTTTGTTTACTTATTAAATCTAAACTGAATTGCACATGCTTTCCATTGACACATCAGATATACATACATCAAGTAACAGTTCAAAGAACACACTATATACTATAAAAGCTAAAATCTTGTTTGCGCTTGCTCTGGACTAGGGCTACAGGCAAGATGAGAGTAAGTAAACATTCTTATGCTGGTGATACTAGTACATCAAGTAACCTAATACTTGCTTATGCTGGGTCCTCAACAATGAAACAATGAAACTTGGTGCACTTATTTACGGTGAAAGAAGAATGTGAACCACGACAAACAGGCTGAAAAGATACACACAGAATGCCACTAATACTATGCCTTGCACACCATGCACGTGAATGCAGTAAAAAAAATTAAAAATGGGATTGATTGCCCATCAATTGCAGTGTGTCAGTGTGATAGTGTACTGTGCCATAGCACAGTGGTTTGAGTTTGCCTTTGTGTTGTGTTGTGTTGTGTTGTGTTGTAGATTCGTACCCCTGAGTTGCCCTGGTAGCTCAGTTAGTAGAGCGCTCACCTAGACTGCAGAGTGTCACTATACTGCAGAGTGTCAGTAGATTGAGGACAGATCTATCCTAGGCATGTAGTTCACTTGACACATGCAACTTTTGATCACCCTGGGTAATGTGACTGGTCAGTCCAACAATCAGACCACCTGTTTCAGTATTCATGATCTCACTAGAATCTCCAAATAAGGTGAGGCATGAAATCTTAGACTGTGAATATTGGTAGTGTGACTGAAAAGTCAACGCAAGGGCTGTTTCCTGTCAGCCTCAGTTTCACCCATTTCTTGGAGTTAGCCCACCGCCTGTGCTTGCTTCTTTCTTGAGCAGCTTGCCTCAGTCTTCACTAGACCCTCTTTCTAGCTTGTCTTCTGCACTACTGACAGAGCCATGGCTGCCAAACCCTCCACTGCTGCCGAGAAAGCTCTCCAGAAGATCCAGGACCAGGTCACCTGTGGGATATGTCTGGAGCCCTACAAACAGCCAAGGCTGCTCAAGTGCTTCCACGTGTATTGCGAGCAGTGCCTGCAACGTCTGGTACGTGGGGGACGAGAGGGACAGAGTCTCCCATGTCCACAATGTCGCCAGGACACTCCACTGCCAGTGGGTGGAGTCCCGGGGCTCCAAGGAGCCTTCTACATCCACTACCTCTTTGACATCCAAGATGCCCTCAAGAAAGTGAGCTCCAGCGACCAAACCATGTGCAACAAGTGCAAGAAGTTCGAAGCGGTTTGTTTTTGTCGTACTTGCGGGTTTGCATGCCAGCGCTGCAAGGAAATCCATCAGGATTGGGATGAATTGAAAACCCACGAATTTATCGACCTAGACACCTTGACTGGAGACGTGACCACCCTCGTTCCTCCTCTCAAGAAGACTCTCTTTTGTGCCACTCATCCGTCAAAGAAGGCAAAGCTCTACTGCGAGACGTGCGACGAGTTGATATGTCGAGACTGCATCGTTCGTGTTCATCGCGACCACCAGTACGATCTGGTGCCCGAGTCGTTTGCCAAGCAAGAGAAAGTGATCGTGGACTCTCTCAAGCCAGTGGAAGAACAGATTGCTACGTTAGAAAGAGCCGTTGAGTCGGTGGACACTCAAAGTGCTGCAGTCGTAGAACAGAAGACGGCTGTGGTGGCAGAGATCCGGACTGCCATGGCACACCTGCGACAAGCTCTAGAGGCGAGGGAGACAGAGCTGGTGGGTCAAGCTGAGCAGACGGCACAGCAGAAACTGAAGACCTTGGCAGCACAGCGAGACGGGTTTGAACTGCAACTGGGCCAGCTGAGGAGCTGCCAGGACTTTGTGGAGGAGAGCCGACGTACTTGCAGCCAGGGGGAGATTCTGAGGATGAAGAGTCCTCTCGTGAAACAAGTCATCGACCTGACAGGCAGCTTCAAGCCAGAGACATTGGCTCTTGCCGAGCAAGCCGACATGGTGTTTGCTCACAGTCTGCCTGAGCTTGTGAAGACTTGCCAGCAGTTTGGTAAGGTGTACTGTCATCCAGTGTGCCCTGAGAAGTGTCGAGCCTCAGGTGAAGGAATCAAGGTAGCCACGAGAGGGCAAACAGTGGCTGTCTCTGTAGAGGCTTTAGATAGGGAGGGAGAAGCCTACCTCAGACCTGTAGACAGCTTGAGGTGTGAGCTAGTTGCTAGCGATGGCAGCAGTCGAGTCAGGGGCACTGTGAAGAGAAGAAATCAGAACATCTACGACATCAGCTACCAGCCTCAGGTCACTGGAGAACATCAACTACACATTCTAATAGAAGAGCACCCGATCTTGAACAGTCCGTTCACTGTCACCGTTCTACCCAACTTCACTGCCCCAGCCAACATCATTGGAGACCTCAATGCACCATATGGTATAGCAGTTAGGGAGGGAGGTGAGGTTGTAGTAGCGGAACGGGATAGTCACTGCATATCAATCATCAGTGGAAATGGAGAGAAGAAATCATTTGGTACTCTTGGCTCAGGTCCTGGTCAGTTCGACCATCCTGAAGGTGTAGCAATAGACAGCAAAGGAAACATTCTTGTGGCAGAGTATGGCAACCATCGTATTCAGCAGTTTTCATCCACTGGCAAACACCTCAGAACAGTCGGTACCCAGGGCAGTGGACCTCTTCAGTTCCAGTATCCTGGAGGTATGGCTGTTCATCCTCACACTGGCAAGGTGTATGTTGCTGACTGTGGCAACCACAGAATTCAGGTTCTGAACTCTGACCTCACATACTCCAGTAGTTTTGGTAGGAAGGGCTCTAACAATGGAGAGTTTGACTATCCTTATGATGTAGCTACAGACAGAGATGGCAATGTGTATGTAGCTGATAAGGACAACCACAGAATCCAGGTCTTCACAGTCGATGGAGTCTACTTGAGGCAGTTTGGGAAGGAGGGAGAAGGAGAGGGAGAACTAAACGATCCAGTCAGTATCGCTATTGACTCTGGCAATGTAGTGTATGTTAGTGAACTGGGGAACGATCGTATATCAATATTCTCTACTGATGGAGAGTTTATCAAGTCATTTGGAAGAGAGGGAAAAGGTCTTGCGGAGTTCAATTGTCCATATGGACTAGCAGTAGACAAGAAAGGAACACTGTATGTCAGTGACTTTCGGAACAATTGTATACAGATCTTCACCTAATAACACAACAATGTCTTTTGTAGTAATTAATTTTGAACAAAAAAACTGGGGAAGAGCAATGTTGTATAGTGCATATGATGTACTCACCTGAGCCCGGAAATGGTTGCATAAACTGTTTATACAGGCACCACATATTTAACTTATGGCATACTTTTCTCTATGGGACATACAGCTAACGTTTTAGTAATAAGGTTCTATGGTTAGTGAAGGATACCATCTGAACTGGAAAGGTGCAAGGATTCCAATGGTGTTAGCATTTTTACAATTGGATGTAAAAAAATTATGACAATTTTTGAGGGCTCAGGTGAAGCCAAATGGACTTTAGGTTGAGGGCTACCTACCACTATATACAAACCACATACAAAGTATTAAAACCAAGTATTAAAACCTCCATAATTATATATTTCTGCTTATGGAGCTCTGGATACATTTATGTGTCCGTGGCTGGTTTTACCTAACAGCGTGTGGCTGTGGTACAATGCAACTGGCTTGAATTTCACATAACATCGAGAGCATGCGCTGCAACCTTCGCTGACTGACGGAGGCTGTACCTCTTCCCAATCTTCATGGTTCGAAGGTGCAACTTGGAAATAAGCTAGGATTGCTCGTGCAGATACTCCTGCATGCCCAGTTGATTTGAGCATTACTTTGCCAAGATGTGAGCGTTATCAAAAGTCAAAATTCAAAATTAGGTTTATTGTGTATATCGTTATCTTTCTCTCCAAACCTCATTGCAACTCTCAGACATGCAAAGACTGGTAGTTAGCTGGGACACATACTGTCTTAGCCACATGGCCAGTAGGGAAATACAGTGGAACCTCCGATAGGGACCCTCCGAGATAGGGACGACCTCTCTACAAAGGACACTTGTTTCAACCCCATGCTAATACTTTAGTGTATTATTTGACCTCCGAGATAGGGACGACCTCTCTACAAAGGACACCTGCATGCTTTAGTGGATTATTTGACCTCCGAGATAGGAACAACCTCTCTATATGCAAGGTATAAAATAAATTGGTCCCGTAGTGTCCCTTGTTCGGAGGTTCCACTGTACTTCACTGTCCATAGTAAATGTATGTATGTGTACCTCTGACAGGAGCACCATCCATGATCTCATACTTGGCTACCTGCTCATTCTCAGTATAGATATTGGGAGCTGAGGAAAGAGGGAGGGAGGGAGGGAGAGAGGGAGAGAGAGGGGGAGAGGAGGGAGGGGGGGGGGGGGGAGAAGAGAGAGATAGAGTAAACGTTGTTAACATGTGCCTTTGTGTGCATGTTTTCGATTCCAGAGTAACATGGCTGCTAATAAATTTGAGGTAACCCACTAAAGATTAACCACTAACGTAATTTTGAGTCAAGACAATGGACAATGCAAAGCATGCACACATATTTAGCCATATCGACACGCAAATGAACCATGTGATGCCAAGAGAAAAAAAGATGTGGAGCTCTGGACAGCTGTTTCAGGCTTGTTTGCCCTCATCAGCAGAGCATACCACAACGTCTCTCTCTGGCGTCACGAGTTTATAAAGGTTGACATGAGCGCAGCACCTGTGGTTCAGAACTAATGAGATTCACCCACAAGGCTTTGCCACTGGTATGTGCTGCTGACCATGCCCAGACATTCGTGGTTTACACTAGGCTCCTCCCCACTCCTGCTGGTCCAAGGCCAGCACCGAGCCAGAACCCGAATTCACGGTTGGGCCGCGGCAATGAAGCCAGCATGCACAGTGAGGGTTGCAGTAGTTGGTTTGTCTGCCTGTCTGTCCGACGCTTATTCTATGGGGTGGTATTTATGGGGTGGTATTCGTGTCAGTATTCAAACGTCGATTTTGCCGAGGCATTTCCGTTTTGCCGCGGCAAAATTAAACTGCCGCGGCAATTGCCCCGGCAAAACCTGGGCCGAAAAATCCGGGACATTTGCCGCGGCAAGAATAACTAGCTGGGCCATGTTCAATCGTGTCAGTATTCTTGTCGTTGCCGGGCCTTTTGCCGCGGCAAAAGTGCTCTTGCCTCGGCAAATTGCCATTTGCCGCGGCAATAGACCAGTTTCACACTCACAGTGGGCGGAGATAATTGAACGTGACGTCACATCCGGAGTCCCGTTCTGGCTCCAGCAATGTATTGAGAAACTGGAACCGTCCGTACTTAGAGCGGCGCAGCACGTAGCTCTTAGGAACAAGCTAGAGCGTCCGTTCTTTTTCTCACGCATGTACTATATACAGTTACTGCAATATCGCAAAAGTAACTTATAAATAGAGCATACCGTAAGAGCTACGTGCTGCGCCGCTCTAAGAAGTTTAATTTTGCCGCGGCAAAACGGAAAAGCCTTGGCAAAATCGACGTTTGAATACTGACACGAATACCACCCCATAGTGTATCGACTCCTGCATGCTATCTACTAGTGTAGCTAGCCCGCGTCAGACTCTCCGCGAGCTACTAGCGTGGAGACCACAAGTAGCCGCATACTCGACTCTTGGCCAAACCCATCAATTAGCGGTACCGCACATGCGCAGAGTTTGCAGTTTCAGTACTTTTCATTTCAGCTGGGTTTACGTGTTTCACATACATAATTATGCACATAAGGTACACGGACAACCCATGTTTTATGCCTTGCTCCCCCTTCCCGCGACACTGCCTACACGAAGTCTTTTCAACCATCAAATTGAATTTATTCTCAACCCTTTTTGGAATGTTTCTGCCTCCGAATGTGAATAAGAAAAGGCGACAAGATTACTGCTCCCAATTCCACTCCACCTGCCGTCTGCTGACGACAATGACTAAGAACTTGCAGCGGCGGCAGTGACAGCTGAGTAGTAGTAGGATGGCAGCTGCTATCTCTACGTGCCACTGCAGATCATGCCACTGCAGTGTACTTGAGTAAATCTTTACTTGATGGGCAATGCATGCTTGCCCTAGAGACACACTATATACCTACTTGTGTGTGTTCCACTGGAACATTGCCAAGATATGTTACAGCATGCATGTACACAAAACTAAGACAGTGTAAGCAGGCAGACAACATGGCGTTTAGTCCGACTTTATCACCAGTACAAGGTGAGATTGGGAGCGAACTCAGGGGAAAAGAAGATTTTCTGGAACAAGCTCGAGATAGGGGGAAAAGACAAGCACGGAGCAGACAAGAGGGAAAATAACGAAATTTTGGAGCAAGATGTAGGGGGACACAACGAGGACAAGAGCGAGATGGTGAAAGAGGAAACGTTGGAGCGAGATAGGGGAATAATGGAGTGAGATTATAGAGAGCAGACAAAAGGTTTGAATGTACTAGTTTTGGTGTAGAAAAGGCCAAGTAACCTCAAAGATAGCCAAAACCTCCACACCAGTCAATGTTACATGAACCAATCACTCATTCACAAACAGTACATTTACCACACATCACATTCACACAGCATAGACCAGCTAAAAAGTAGTATATACCTATTGCTATAGAGTGCAGGTAGTGTATATAAGTGTAAATAGTGTGCCTATTGTTCATTTGTAGAGACTATTTCTTGACAGACTTTCTGGCTGCTTTTGGGTCAGCTTTTCTCCACAGGACTACTCCTGGGGAGAGCAGAGGGGGAAGGAAGGGGGAGGGAGGGTAGGGAGAGTGAGATAGTGATACTGGAGGATAGGAAGATGGTACGGACGTACTGACCATAAGCTATAAACTAGGAGACAAATAAGTGGGAAAATGAGAACAAATCCTTTTGGTATTGCTAGTCAATTGCATCAAGCTTAGGCACTCGCTCAATTCAAACAATTGCCTCAAAGCAGCAGTTCTCGAATGGAACTCAACCCGTGAAATGAGGACACCTTGCTAATGGCCACCTCTTTCGTGCATTTTGTGTCGTGTTTCCACTGTACATGATGCAACAACTGTATAATTATGATAAGTGAAGGAGCAACGAGACAGAGGAAACAGATGAGAAAGAAGAGAGAAGAAGAGAGAAAGAAGAAGAAAGAAGAAAGAAAGAGAGGTCACCTGTTGCTTGAAGTACCTCCTCTCCTCCTCGTCCACCTGAAACCAGGTTGCCATAGTAACGCACAAACGAGATGTTTCCATTGTTAGATTGACGTCGCCGCATGGTTGGTGTGAGGTCGTACCCACTCAGGAACAGACGACGTGGGAATTGACTCTCTAGCAGAATGGAATGGACCAACACACTAGCTTCACCAACTGGGGTGGCATCGGCCAACCAACACTGCAGACAAGAGTGTGCACAAGCTGTGTATCTATGTAGAGACAGTGGGAGGCAGTTGTCCAGTGGTGAAAACATCGAGCACATACGGTAGTACTTGATGGAATGCTCTGACACCAGCTAGGCTGCAGTGCTAGTGTGAGTGGACATCAAGTTTAGTTTTTACAGAGAGTTGTGTGCTTCGCTTTCTCTCCAATCATTATCATCAATCAAACAACCCACAATAAGAACACTGTATGTCAGTATGACTTTCGAACAATGTATACGAGCTCTCACCTAGTAACACACAATGTCGTTTTGTAGTAATTACTTGTGTGAACACAAAAACAGGGGAAGAGCAAGTGTTTGTAGAGTGCATATGATGTACTACACCGTGAGCCGCGAATGGTTGTGTAAACACTGTTTATACAGGGCACCGGACATATTTACTATGGCATACTTTTCCGCTAGGTAGCATCCAGCTACCGTTTTAGTAATAAGGTGTCTATGGTTAGGGAAGATACCATCAGAACTGGAACAGGTGTGAGGATCCAATGGTCATTAGCATTTTTACAATTGGAGATGTACAAAAAATTCTGACAATTTTTGAGGGCTTCAGGTCACTCGGTGACAGCCAACTGACTTAGTTGAGGGCTACTCTACCGACTATATCCAAACCACATCACAAGTATTAAAACTCAAGTATATAAAACCTCCATATTATATATTTCTGCTTATGGAGCTCTGGATACATTTATGTGTCCGGTCAGTGACTTCGGAACAACAATTGTATACAGATCTTCACCTAATCACACAACAATGTCTTTGTGTAGTAATAATTTTGACAAAAAAACAGGGGACGAGCAATTGTTTGTATAGTAGGCATGATGATTGTACACGCTCACCTGAGCCGGAAATGTGTTGTGTAAACTGTTATACGGCACACATATTTAACTATGGCATGACTTTTCGCTATGGGACATCCAGCTACGTTTTAGTAATAAGGTTCTATGGTAGTGAAGGATCGCATCGAGAACTGGAAAGGTGTGAGATCCAATGGTATTAGCATTTGTTTACACATGGCTGTAAAAAATCTATGACAATTTTGAGGTGGCGCAGGTGAAGCCAATGTGACTTTAGGTTGAGGCGACCGTCCATCCTATATACAAACACATACAAAGTATTAAAACCAGTATTAAAACCTCCATAATATTTCTGCTTATGGAGCTCTGGATACATTTTATGTGTCCGTGGTGGTTTTATCTAACAGCGTGTGGCTGTGGTACAATGCACTGGCTTGAATTTCACATAACATCGAGAGCATCGCCTGCAACCTTCGCTGACCCTTCCCAATCTCATGGTTTCGAAGTTGCAAACTTGGAAATAGCTAGGATTGCTGTTCAGATACTCCTGCATGCCCAGTTGATTTGGCAATTACTTGCCAAGACGTGAGCGTTACAAAAGTCAAAACTCAAAATTAGTTTATTGTGTATAATCGTATCTCCTCCTCTCAAACACAACCCTCATTGCACCTCTCGACATTGCAAGACTGGTAGTAGCTGGGGCACATAATGTCTTAGCACATGGACCGTAGGGAAATACAGTGGAACCTCCGATAGGGGACTCCGAGTAGGGACGACCTCTCTACAAAGGACACTTGTTTAACCCCATGCTAATACTTTAGTGTATTATTTGACCTCCGAGATAGGGACGACCTCTCTACAAAGGACACCTGCATGCTTAGTGGATTCTTTGCCTCCGAGATAGGAACAACTCTCTATATGCAAGGTATATAAAATACATTGGTCCCGTAGTGTCCCTTGTTGCGGAGGGTCCACTGTACTTCACTGTCCATAGTAAATGTATGTATGTGTACCTCTGACAGGAGCACCATCCCCACATGATCTCAGGTACTTGGCTACCTGCTCATTCTCCGTATAGATATTGAGGAGATGAGGACAGAGAGGGAGAGGAGAGAGGGAGAGAGACGAGAGGAGGGATTTATTGACGGAGAGTGGGTGGAGCGAGACCGGGTAGTATGTGGTGTGAGGAGGTCGGGGTGGGTGGCGGCGAGCGAGAAGAGAGAGTATAGAGTAAACGTTGTGAACATGTGCCTTGCGGCATTGTTCGATGCCAGAGAACATGGTATGCTATAAATTGAGGTAAACCACGAAAGTGAACCACTAACGTAGTTGAGATGAGTCAAGACAAGGGACAATGCAAAGCATTGCACACATATTAGCCATTACTCGACACGCATGTTGTGAAATGAACATTGTGATGCCAAGAGAAAGAAAAAAGAGTTTGTGGAGATCTGGGACAGCTGTTTCAGGCTTGTTTGGCCCTCATCAGCAGAGACATACCACAACGTCTCTCTCTAGGCGCGGCACGAGTTATAAAGGTTGACATGAGCGCAGACCTGTGGTTCAGAACTAAGAGATTCACCCAAAGCTTTTGGCCACTGGTATGTGCTGTGACCATGCCCAGACATTCGTGGTTTACACTAGGCTCCACCCCACTCCTGCTGGTCAAGGCCAGCACCGAGCCAGAACCCGAATTCAGGTTGGGCCGCGCATGAAGACAGCATGCACAGTGAGGTTGCAGTAGTGGTTGTTGCCTGTCTGTCCGAAGCTATCTATGGGGTGGTATTATGGGGTGTATTCGTGTCGTATTTCAAACGTCGATTTTGCAAGGCATTTCGTTTTGCCGCGGCAAAAAGTAAACTGCCGCGGCAATGCCACGGCAAAACCTGGGCCGAAAAATCCGGACATTTGCGCGGCAAGAATAACTAGCTGGGCATGTTCAATCGTGTCAGTATCTTGTCGTTGCCGGGCCTTTTGCCGCGCAAAGTGCTCTGCTCGGCAAAATTGCCATTGCCGCGGCAATAGACCAGTTTCACACTCACAGTGGTTTTATGCCTTGCTCCCCCTCCCCTCGACACTGCCTACACGAAGTCTTTTCAACCATCAATTGATTTATTCTCAACCCTTTTTGGAGAACAATGCAATGTTTCTGCCTCCGAATGTGAATAAGAAAAGGCGGCAAGATTACTGCTCCCGATTCCACTCCACCTGCCGTCTGCTGACGACAATGACTAAGAACTTGCAGCGGCGGCAGTGACAGCTGAGTAGTAGTAGGATGGCAGCTGCTATCTCTACGTGCCACTGCAGATCATGCCACTGCAGTGTACTTGAGTAAATCTTTACTTGATGGGCAATGCATGCTTGCCCTAGAGACACACTATATACCTACTTGTGTGTGTTCCACTGGAACATTGCCAAGATATGTTACAGCATGTATGTACACAAAACTAAGACAGTGTAAGCAGGCAGACAACATGGCGTTTAGTCCGACTTTATCACCAGTACAAGGTGAGATTGGGAGCGAACTCAGGGGAAAAGAAGATTTTCTGGAACAAGCTCGAGATAGGGGGAAAAGACGAAGCACGGAGCAAGACAAGAGGGAAAATACGAAATTTTGGAGCAAGATGTAGGGGGACACAACGAAGGAACAGAGCGAGATGGTGAAAAAGAGGAAACGTTGGAGCGAGATAGGGGAATAATGGAGTGAGATTATAGAGAGCAGACAAAAGGTTTGAATGTACTAGTTTTGTGTAGAAAAGGCCAAAGTAACCTCAAAGGATAGCCAAAACCTCCACACCAGTCAATGTTACATGAACCAATCACTCATTCACAAACAGTACATTTACACACACATCACATTCACACAGCAAGACCAACTAAAAAAAGTAGTATATACCTATTGCTATAGAGTGCAGGTAGTGTATATAAGTGTAAATAGTGTGCCTATTGTTCATTTGTAGAGACTATTTCTTGACAGACTTTCTGGCTGCTTTTGGGTCAGCTTTTCTCCACAGGACTATCTCCTGGGGAGAGAGAGGGGGAAGGAAGGGGGAGGGAGGGAGGGAGAGGGAGAGAGTGAGAACGGGGGAGGAGAGGAAGAGGACGGACGTACTGAACCATAAGCTATAAAACTAGGAGACAAATAAGTGGGAAAATGAGAACAAATCCTTTTGTATTGCTAGTCAATTGCATCAACGTAGGCACTGCTCAATTCAAACAAATTGCCTCAAAGCAGCAGTTCTCGAATGGAACTCAACCCGTGAAATGAGGACACCTTGCTAAATGGACACCTCTTTCGTGCCATTTTGTGTCGGTTCCACTGTACATGATGCAACAACTGTATAATTATGATAAGTGAAGGAGCAACGAGACAGAGGAAACCCCCAAAGAGAGAAAGAAGAGAGAAAGAAAGAAGAAGAAGAAGAAAGAAAGAAGAGGTCACCTGTTGCTTGAAGTACCTCCTCTCCTCCTCGTCCACCAGAACCAGGTTGACATAGTAACGAACAGAGAATTTCTTGTTGACGTCCCGCATGGTGGGCGTGAGGTCGTACCCACTCAGGAACAGACGAATGGGAATTGACTCTCCTGCAGAATGGAATGGGGACACACACTAGCTAACCACCTGGGGTGGCATCGGCCAACCAACACTGCAGACAAAGAAGTGTGCACATAGGATGTGTATCTATGTAGAGACAGTGGGAGGTTGTCAGTCGCGAAAACAGCTAGCAATACAGTAGTACTTGATGGAATCTCTGAAACACCAGCTATGCTCAGTGCTAGTAGTGGACATCAAGTTAGTTTTACAGAAGTTGGTTCTTTCTCTTTCTCTCCATACATTATCAACCCACTGTGTAAAGGCCTGTTCACAAAGTTACGGTAGGCACTGCTGTGCGGCACGGTGCGTAATGTACTATCGAATCTTGGCAACGTATAATTACGCAGAACCCCACCATTCCGTTGGCGTTAGCAGACACGTCCGCAGGTGATAGGCAAAGTTTGTATTCCAGTGTATGAGAGTATACTGTGCCATAGCACAGTGGTTGAGGTTTGTCTTTGTGTTGTTTGAACCCCTACCATCTGAGTTGCCCTGGTAGCTAGCTCAGTTGGTATAAGAGCACTCGCCTAGACAGCAGAGTGTTATAGGTTCAAATCCCATCCAGGGCAGCTCTTCTTTTTTCTTTTCCTCGGAAAAGAAAGAGCTGTGCTGTCCTGGGTGTAGTATGAGTTTGTTTAGTGAATGATGTAGTGTGAAGTTATAGTTATATATAGTTAGTTGAGCAAACATTGAAGGAACACAATGCAGCCACAACTCAAAACCGAGGAGCTGTCAGAGAGGGCAAAAGTGAGTTGCCCTAGAACCCTCGCCTAGACTGCAGAGTGTTATAGGTTCGAATCCCACCTAGGGCAGCTCTCCTTTTTTCCTCGGAAAAGAAAGAGCTGTGCTGTCCTGGTGTAGTATGAGTTTGTTTAGTGAATGATGTAGTGTGAAGACTGGCAAAGGTGATTTGGTAGAGGACTAAGAATGCAGCATTGTAAAACTGGTTATAAAACTGGAGGTTTTAGACTGCCCATATAGTTGTATAGTTGAGCGAACATTGAAGGCACTCAATGCAGTCACAACTCAAAACCGAGGAGCTGTCAGAGAGGGCAAACATACTTGTCTCATGTGCTTAGGAAATGAGTCATCAGCACACTCATGCTTCGTGACATACATGGCTAGTGTTGAGTAAAAATTCCATGAGCAAGCAATGTCAGTTTGAAGTATGGAGCCATTATCCATTCTACTACTGCATCACATACACTAGGTCATCCATGTCTTGTCTCCTTGCTTTTTATACCATCTCTATATTCACCACTTTTTTGTTTGCTTAAACTGAATTGCACATGCTTTCCATTGACACATCAGATATACATACATCAAGTAACAGTTCAAAGAACACACTATATACTATAAAAGCTAAAATCTTGTTTGCGCTTGCTCTGGACTAGGGCTACAGACAAGATGAGAGTAAGTAAACATTCTTATGCTGGTGATACTAGTACATCAAGTAACCTAATACTGATTATGCTAGGTCCTACAATGAAACAATGAAACTTGGTGCACTTATGTATTACGGTGAAAGAAGAATGTGAACCACGACAAACAGACTGACACAAAAGGCCACTAATGCTTGGGCATTATGCCTTGCACACTATGCATGTGAATGCAGTAAAAGATTTAACAATGGGATTGATTGCCCAGCCAATCAATTGCAGTGTATGTGATAGTGTACTGTACCATAGCACATTGTTTGAGGTTTGAGATGTGTTGTGTTGTGTTGTGTTGTAGATTCGAACCCCTACCATCTGAGTTGCCCTGGTAGCTCAGTTGGTAGAGCGCTAGCCTAGACTGCAGTGTCACGTATACAGCAGATTGTCAGTAGATTGAGGACAGATCTATCCTAGGCATGTAGTTCACTTGACACATGCAACTTTTGATCAGTACCCTGGGTAATGTGATTGGTCAGTCCAACAATCAGACCACCTGTTTCAGTATTCATGATCTCACTAGACTCTCCAAATAAGGTGAGGCATGAACCAGTCTACAAATCAGACTGTGAATATTGGTAGAGTGACAGAAAAGTCAAGGGCTGTTTCCTGTCTTTTGAGCAGCTTGATTGCCTCAGTCTTCACTAGACCCTCTCTCTAGCTTGTCTACTGCACTACTGACAGAGCCATGGCTGCCAAACCCTCCACTCCTGCCGAGAAAGCTCTCCAGAAGATCCAGGACCAGGTTACCTGTGGGATATGTCTGGAGCGCTACAAACAGCCAAGGCTGCTCAAGTGCTTCCACGTGTATTGCGAGCAGTGCCTGCAACGTCTGGTACGTGGGGGACGAGAGGACAGAGTCTCCCATGTCCACAATGTCGCCAGGACACTCCACTGCCAGTGGGTGGAGTCCCGGGCTCCAGGAGCCTTCTACATCCACTACCTCTTTGACATCCAAGACGCCCTCAAGAAAGTGAGCTCCAGCGACCAACCATGTGCAACAAGTGGCAAGAAGTTCGAAGCGGTTTGTTGTCGCACTTGCGGGTTTGCATGCCAGCACTGCAAGGAAATCCATCAGGATTGGGATGAATTGAAAACCCACGAATTATCGACCTAGGACACCTTGACTGGAGATGTCACCACCCTCGTCTCCTCTCTCAGAAGACTCTCTTTTGTGCCACTCATCCTCGTCAAAGAAGGCAAAGCTCTATTGCGAGACGTGCGACGAGTTGATATGTCGAGACTGCATCGTTCGTGTTCATCGCGACACACCAGTATGATCTGGTGCCCGAGTCGTTGCCAAGCAAGAGAAGTGATTGTGGACACTATAAAGCCAGTGGAAGAACAGATTGCTACGTTGGAAAGAGCCGTTGAGTCGGTGGACATCAAAGTGCTGCAGTCGTAGTACAGAAGACGGCTTGGGTGGCAGAGATCGCGCACTGCCATGGCACACCTGCGACATTAGCTCTAGAGGCGTAGGGAGACAGAGCTGGTGGGTCAGCAGAGCAGACGGCAGCAGCAGAAACTGAAGACCTTGGCAGCACAGCGAGACGGGTTTGAACTGCAAATGGGGACATCTGAGGAGCTGCCAGGACTTGTGGAGGAGAGCCGACGTACTTGCAGCCAGGGGGAGATTCTGAGGATGAAGAGTCCTCTCATGAAACAAGTCAACGACCTGACAGGTCAGCTTCAAGCCAGAGACATGGCTGCTTGCCGAGCAAGCGACCTGTAAGTTTGCTCACAATCTGCCTGAACTGGGAACTTGCCAGCAGTTGGTAAGGTGTACTGTCATCGAGTGTGCCCTGAGAAGTGTCGAGCCTCAGGTGAAGCCATCAATGTAGCACGGGAGGGCAAACAGTGGTTGTCTCTGTACGAGCTTTAGATACGAAGGAGGAGCATACTCAGACCTGTAGACAGCTTGAGGTGTGAGCTAGTTGCTAGCGATGGCAGCAGTCAAGTCGGGGCACTGTGAAGAGAGAAATCAGAACATCTACGACATCAGCTACCAGCCTCAGACCACTGGAGGACATCAATGCACATTCTAATAGAAGAGCACCCGATCTTGAACAGTCCGTTCACTGCACCGTGTCTACCGAACTTCACTGTCCCAACCACATCATTGGAGACCTCAAGTTACCGTATGGTATAGCAGTTAGGAGGGAGGTGAGGTTGTAGTAGCAGAACGGAGTTAGTCACTGCATATCAATCATCAGTGGAAATGGAGAGAGAACATCATTTGGTACTCGTGGCTCAGGTCGTGGTCAGTTCATCTTCCTGAAGGTGTAGCAATAGGCAATGGAGGAAACATTCTTGTGGCTGACTATGGCAACCATCGTATTACAGCAGTGGTCGTCCACTGGCAACCACTCAGAACAGTCGGTACCAGGCAGTGGACCTCTTCAGTTCCAGTATCCTGGAGTATGGCTTTTCATCCTCACACTGGCAAGGTGTATGTTGCTGACAGTTGCAACCACAGAATTCAGGTTCTGAACTCTGACCTCACATACTCCAGTAGTTTTGGTAGGGAGGGCTCTAACAATGGAGAGTTCAGTTATCCTTGTGATGTAGCTACAGACAGAGATGGCAATGTGTATGTAGCTGTTCGTCACAACCACAGAATCCAGGTCTTCACAGTCGATGGAGTCTACTTGAGGCAGTTTGGGAAGAAGGGAGAAGGAGAGGGCGAACTAAACTGGCCAGTCAGTATCGCTATTGGCTCTAGCAATGTGGTGTATGTTGGTGAATACGGGAACAATCGAATATCAATATTCTCTACTGATGGAGAGTTTATCAAGTCATTTGGTAGAGAGGGAAAAGGTCCTGTGGAGTTCAGTAGTCCATTTGGACTAGCAGTTGACAAGAAAGGAACACTGTATGTCAGTGATTGTGGGAACCATCGTATACAGATCTT
>CASHTH010001971.1:0-17641 GCA_030341885.1 Geodia barretti
TGGTCATGTG
Source organism: Geodia barretti (assembly GCA_030341885.1). NCBI lineage: Eukaryota > Metazoa > Porifera > Demospongiae > Tetractinellida > Geodiidae > Geodia > Geodia barretti. Next base: position 11 of record CASHTH010001971.1, read on the forward strand.
GGGCTAATTAAGAACCAATGCGTTCCGGTAGGAAGAATCCAAACACAAATTACAACAACGGTATTACCCATGTTTTTTTGCTAGTGGTTTGACCTAAGGTGTCCCAGGGTTGGTCAACAGTGGTGTCGCCATGTGTTCGAATTTGGTAAGCCAGCGCCCCGCATGAAAGAGTTTGTTTGGGGCAGTGTTCTGTGGATGAGCATGCAGCTGTGGTTGGTCGACATGCACTTGCAATGCTTTGAGATCCATGTATGTATGTACATTAGCTAAGTCAGCATTCTGAGTATATAATGTATCATACTAACACCACAACACAATAAGCTTATATATGTTGGATTGTACAAACAGCTATAAAGCAACTCACTGCATGGCTGGTTATTAGAGCGTCGGTAGACGCTCTATATAGGATCCCATATAGGGATGGCGCGGATGAATCTCACGTGATCCGCGTACAAACGACTAATAACTCGGTGAGAATCACTCCCTTGTCCTTGCAATAGTCTACGGGCCCATAACTACCTATACATGTGTCCCAAAGACCTCATACGCACTTCAGTCGTCACACGCAAGAATTCGCTCATACGCGATTTCGTGCGAATTCCAAAGATTACTATCAAACTCTACAACTTTGGTTTCAGTCATTGGCTCATAATAGGCTGGTTTTGCCTTATACTGTATATGCTGTGATCTCCGTGGGTATTTTCCCTGGCTTACTAATATAACCATGGTGTTTTGCAGTGAAATCATTGTTGTTTTAAACACACACACACACACACACCTCAGACTGTCCTCCGTCAGGGACCCCTTCTACTCACTCTCCTGACCCTCAATTTACATACCTTCATTTTCCTCGACACTACCCCGACCACTGGCCTCTCTCCTGGAGTGGGTAGTGATTTCTATCTTCTGCTTCATCCCCACACCTCTCTGCCCTGCCCACTCCTTCATTGGTCCGACTCCAACACCACCATCACTGACTCTGCCTCGGGTGTTCAGTCTATACTGACAATAGTCGATGTGTCTCTGCTCTACTCCTAGTCTCTCTCATTTAGTCAATAGTGTGTTCTTACTAGTCAAATCCTATCACTTTTTACACCTTGTTTCTCTCATTTGTAAATGCTAAAATGTCATGGAATACCAAATTCATGATGATGTCACTTTAGTTATTTAGCATGTGAGCGACCTTTTCTGCATTCTGCCGATTTGCACTTTAGTATACAGTGCAAAGAATAGGCAATTAACCCTTTGGGCACCATAGTTGTCTCGTTAAATAGCAGAAATTGATGTATAACATATTAGCGCCTAGTATTATAGCCATATAATAATTCTTATGCACTTATGGAGGCTCTGTGCATTTGTAAAACGCGCCCAAAGGATTAAAGAAGATGATTATGGGCATTAACCATTTAAAGCAGAGATACACGAAGTCAAAAGAATTATAGGATGATATTATGCTGTGGGTTGTGTTGATCTCATTTGTAAAATGTTATATGGAATACCTAATTTTTAACCCTCGGCGCGCATGCGCAGCGAGGGTTACAGTAGTCGTTCTGTCTGTCCGTCTGTCTGTCCGCGCGAGTTCTAGCACTGCAGGCTACGAGGCGGCCAATGAGTGGCACCAACGGGTTGTGAACGACGAGGAGATTGATATTAATGCGGCGATTTTACCGAAACGACTGCGTTCCAGAGATATGGCGTGAAAACAAGCGAAAAGCCAACGCGCGGTCGATGGCGCACGCGCCCTCTCCTGCAGGCTAGCTATAAGCTATATAGCGCGTACGCGTCATGTCAATTAATCGCCGGAGCATGCGCTACGCCACGTTGGTTGTATATACGATCCACGGCCTCCTGTCAGTTTTGATCTCTGTTCCCTATGGATAAACGATAAACATGCTGAGCAAGGTATGTTCGCAATGTAGCATAATAATTATTAGTTCAGGTGGCGAGCAGTTTGTGGTTGCGGCCTTGCCTTCCCATCTATAAAACGTCTGGCGAGAGCATTGAAACACAGAAGAGTGGATAGATTGAATATGAGAGCCTCTGAAACACCTGAGCTATTGCTCTAACCGCTAATGCAACTACCCTGTCTTACGGTGAGACTCGTGTTACTGGCTCCGTCGATGATGCACGGCCCAGATGCTACAACTCGCTAGTTTACCGCCGAGGGTTTGCACTTTAGTGCTTTTCATTTACACAGTTCTTGGGCATGCGAGCGACCTTTTCTTGCATTCTGCTGATTGCACTTCAGTATATTCAGTGGTATATACCCCTCTGAACAAAGGACACTGTGGGGCCAATGATTTTGTCCCTTGTAGAGAGGTCGTCCCTATCTCGGAGGTCAAATAGTACACTAAACAAGTATATATTAGAAACATAGGGATGTCATCCCTGTCTCGGAAGGTCCCTTATCAGAGGTTCCACAAAGTAAGGCATACATAATAGTTAGACGCTGATTCGAGGTAACTACGCGCAGTAGAAAGCCGAGAGCCCCGGCATTTTGGCGCCCCGAGCGCAGCGAGGGCGCTACCCCCGGGGCACGAGGCTTTAACCGGTGCGTAGTTACTGAGGAATCAGCGTCTAACTATTTTAGGGTGAGCGCTCATATCTATAATATAGCTGTAGTCCTGCATCCGTCCTGTGAGGATGTCGTGTAAAGTATAATGGCATTAAAGATCGAGCGTCGGTAGACGCTCTAAGAGTGAAATCTCACGTGATCCGCGCATAAAACGTCTAAAAACTCGGTGAGAATGACTCCCTAGACCTTCAAAACACACTAGCAATAGTCTACGGACCCATATCTACCTATACATGCTCGCAATTCGCTCCAATTTCGCCGGAGGTGTGCACGGACATCAAGCGATCGTTTCTTTTTTGCCGCAAGACACTACGGTAGATCATGGAGCTCTTCCATGGTCGACATACCAGTAAAATTGCCATTTGCTGCTAATTCAGCATCAGTGAGCAGCGCGCATGAGCAAGGCCGGGGCGTTGTCCAATCCGCTGTGCGCGCGTATTACCAGGTGAGTTGACAGACCTGCAGAGAAACTCTCAGCCTCCAGTGCCTTCTGTAAGTCAGTGTGCACATTTCCAACTGGCTAGCTTGCGTTTTGCTGTTGATTTGCACGAGGAGCAACTTGGCAGAGTCGATCAGCGCAGTGTTACGCTGGCATTGCTGGGCGCACACACAAATGGGCCTTCATTGTTCGACCTCAAGTTGTAGCCTGATTACCAAAGCCTGCTCATGAAACCACAACCATGTGCCATAGCCTAATTACATCCTTGTTGAAGACAATATCTGAGGTGAATATGGTATCTAACTCCTGCTCAGGCACTAGCAGCCCACTAGCTACAGCTTTCAACAATTACAGTTTGTCCTTGGTAACCTATCCACAACATACCCATGAACATCAGAGTGACTGTAACAATAAAATGCAATGTTGTCATAAGCTGTTAAAAATAGCGGAACAAGTGGAAAAATCATTTCTTCAAAATGAAGGGGGATATAGGCATGACTTGAAGCACCAAAAAGGAAGAAACAAGGGGTCATTACACAGCAAAGATGCACAAAGCTACATGACACCATCCCTATATCTTTGTTTTATTGTTCATAAGCAAAGTTTAATATCGAACCACGTGACAAAAACGCGTGACTTTTTGGTCCCTGTTCCTTGACTGAAACTAATCCTCTTTTTGCACAGAGCCTGGAGTTATTATACATAGCTATAAATTATAGAGATGTGCTGTTTGTATTCAGACTAGTTGACTCCACTTAACAACCATGCAGTCCAACTAAATAATGAGCTAATGGAACTGGACAAATATAATTTGCCAAATAAATGTAACAAAAGCATATTTGGCAGACATCCTAATTATATCTACGAGCCCCAAAACACCATCCATACATTGATCTTTAGTCAGTTACAGTGTCTGATGAATTTCCCTCTAGCCCTAGCTAATGGAACTGGACAAATATAATTTGTCAAATAAATGTCACAGAAAGTATATTTGGCAGACATCCTAATATCTATAATCCAAAAACACCATCCATTCATTAATCAGTTACAGAGTGTCTGATGCATTTCTCTCTATATAGAGCTAGACTCTGAAGCAGATGCCACTTTTTCCAGAGATTTTATTGCTGTAAAATTAGTTATCAACTCGCTGGATCACTGAGAGGATGAAAAGGACTGTTCTGCTGGTCTTGTGTCTAGTGACACTGTCTAATATACAGCTGGGACAGTCTCAATCTGATGGTAAGTATATATAAACGATAAAATGATTGGTATCAATATTCACTGTGTGGGCTACAGTTGCTGGGATTGCAGCAGCTGTGTTCAAAACTCTGTGCCCGATCTTGAATGAGTTGAAGGAAGACATTAGCTGTGTGAAGAGTGAAATAGCCAATCTCAGTGAGACAGTCAGTCATCTAGCTGAGCAACTGGAAGACCACAAGAATGAAACTGCATCTGAACTGGTCGATCTTAGGTCCTCAGTCAACTCTGAATTAGCTAATCTGGGATCCTCTCTCCAGTCCATGATTGATAATCCACCAACTGAGGCAGTGCGTAGTGCTGTATTGAGGGCTCTACTGCCATATGTGAACAACATGGAGTATAATATAAAGACAGAGCTGGGGCAGTTGGTTGGGAGAGATCTTCTGCTATCAATGAGACACTGAGGCAGCAGCTTGGTTTGATGAACAGCTCCATGAGAGATGATCTCAACTGTGTCAAGACTGAGTTAAGCCGTGTCAATGAAATCATCAGTGATCTAGGTGGACACCTACAGACACACAGCCAGCAAACTACATCTGCAGTGGCTCAACTTGACACTAGACTGAGTTCTCTGAACGAATCAATGAGAGATGACTTCAGTGGTGTTGAGAGAGGGTTAAATGGTGTCAGTAACACATTATGTGACAAAATTGAGGAACATGAGACTGCAATGACAACAGAGTTAAACGAAATGAAGAAGAATCTAACACAGCAAATTAGTGGTTACACATATTTTTGTGGAGGAACATGGGGTTGGAGACGTGCAGTCTACCTGGATATGACAGACCCCAACACCAACTGTCCCTCTGGCTGGCAGCTCACTGGATACTCCAAGAGAACTTGTGGCAGAGTTAGTACTGATTATTATACTTGTGACTCAGTCTTCTTCCCTGTCAGTGGAGGACCATACAGTCAGGTATGTGGTAGGATCAGAGCCTACCAGTACGGACTACCAGAAGCCTTCTATGGGTATAACAATGGTGGACAAACTACAATTGACAGTGTGTATGTCAGTGGTGTGGCTGTAATGCATGGGAGTCCTCAACAGCACATCTGGACATTTGCTAGTGGAGTATGGGAGAATGGCGCACCAACAGAAACCTATAACTGTCCTTGTGACATTAGTGCTAATATATCGATCCCACCATTTGTTGGAGAAGATTACTTCTGTGAGTCTGGGTATGTATATGGCAGTGGTATACAAGGCAGACTCCACTCCAGTGACACTCTCTGGGATGGTGAAGACTGTCACTCCACCAGTACATGTTGCTCTCTCCACAATCCTCCATATTTCACCAAAACCCTCAGCCAGACAACTACCGATGATCTCGAGCTGAGAATGTGTCTCAAAGACCACATAACTACTTCTGACAACATAGCAGTGGAACTGGTTGAGTTGTATGTAAAGTAGCTAGACTGAAGTTGCCAAACAACATTCTTTGTGTTTGTCACTAGCTAGCACAGTTTCGCGGAAAGAAAGTCAAAGTCTCATATCAGAGCGTCCGGCGGTAGACGCTCTATATAGGAATGACACGAGTGAAATCTCACGTGATCCACGTACAAAACGCCTCAAAACTCAGCGACAATGACTCACCATGGCTTCAAAATCACTAGCAATAGTCTAGAAGCCAATACTATATGCCCCAAGACTTCCTACGTGCCCTCAGTTCCCCATGAGAGAATTCGCACTTACGCGATTTCGCGATTTTCGTGTCATCATAATCATCATATTCTTCTTCTTACGTTTTGCTAATGTTATTCAGAGGTTTGTTGGTAGGCATTATTCCTAGATCCCAATTTTGCTGAGAAATTTGGCAATCAGTTACAACCTTCAGCTGAATGTAACAAAATTGGGATCTAGGAATAATGCCTACCAACAAACCTCTGAATAGCATTAGCTTTCAGCTATATGTTGCTGTGAGCCGTGAGCTGTTACAAACATGCATGAACCTAACCTAGTTTTTCAGGTTTCAGAAAAGTGTGAGCAAAACGAAGCTGAAACTACAGACAGAAAAGTTGCCAGACCTCATTTCTGGTCTCAGTTTTCTTCTGTAACCTTAAAGTTAGTTCACATGCAGAATATTTAGATATCACATTATTTATAAAGCTGGAAGCGGAAAATTAGTGAATGAATCTAGACTTTTCGTTTCTGCTAGACCTGAAAGCAGAATGGCTGTAAGGTACATTCACCCAGCTGCCCACTGTCTCTACAAACACATTGTGACACACGACTACAGAACCGAAAAGGTCAAGAAGTGGCACGCACACGCGTGCCCTGAGTTACACAACTGAACATAACAATGATGTAACACGTTATATACACACATGGGCAATACACAATCAACGGTAATATGATGTTAGTGACCATACACACATACAGATCATATCTAGAACCTACACTTTTACAGCAGAGCATACAGATTAATGCACAGTAATTCAGGTACAGCAACCCCCATACAGCTTACACAGAGAACACTTATGCATACCCAAGCATACATAGAACGTACATAGTTTAGCATACATTATAACAGTTCAACTGTCACAGGGGCATTCACTTTACATGCTGCTTCAGCTTTAGGCAATCGCTAAGGCTACAAGTAATTTAAAAATCCTGCGAATTTGAAAAAGAGGCATATAGGAAAGAAAAGGAGACAAGATAGGGATGGGATACATGACACATGGTTAATAAACATATTTGAGCACGCTGAAACCCCGATCCCATCACACAATCCCTATATTGTTGCCTAGGTGAAGTATTAAACATTCACCATTACAATACTCAGAACTTATAATACAAAAAAGTCATGCTACTGAGTAACCAACACCCTTATAGAGTCCAAGTGGAGTTTACTTAAAGGGAATGTGGCAGTATAAATGTTACTAAAAACAACAGGGACACAGTGAAAGAATGCTTGCTTTTTAGTAACCTTTAGCTCTTATAATGCCACATTCCCTATAAGATTTGCACACCAGACAACAATATAGGGATTGTGTGATGGGGTTGGGGGTGTCAGCGTACTCAAATCTGTTTATTAACCATGCTTCATCCCTATCTTGTCTCCCTTTCTTTTTATACCATCCAATTAATTGCCTCCTTTTTTTTTTTTATTTGCAGGATTTTTAATTTATTTGTATACTAAGTACTACCATACTTAGTGATTCTGCATTGAAAATGAGCATGAGTGGAAACCAACACACTCCTCCTTCATTAATGTTAGCCTTTTAACCCAGGCTTTCCCCGGGTTAAAAGGCTGGGTTCCATTACACTCACAATCCTTGTATGTGGATGATTTTGTTCCCCTTTTTGTGGAGCTCACCTAGATACACAGGGGGCTATATAACCCCTATCTCCCCCCTCCCCTTTTAAATCAGCAACTATTGATGTGCTGATATACTAGGGACACAATGCTTCGGATTTTAGTTTAAGCTATTAGAGAGTCGGTAGACTCTCTATATAGGGATGACACGGGTGAAATCTCACGTGATCCGCGTACAAAACGACTAAAAACTCGGTGAGAATCACTCCCTAGGCCTTCAAAACATACTAGCAATAGTCTACGGGCCCATATCTACCTATACATGTCCCCCAAGACCTCATACGCACCTCCAGTCGTCCACGGGAGAATTCGCTCATACGCGATTTCACGATTTTCGTGTCATCTTCTTCTTCTTCTTCTTTAAACCCGCTATCTCCTTACCAGTACCAGTTCAAGCACTGATTTTTTCACTGAAGGTCTCCAATTTCGCCGGAGGTGTGCACGGACATCAAGCGATCGTTTCTTTCTTGCCGCTAGTCACTACGGTAGATCATGGAGCTCTTCCTTGGTCGACACTGAACAACGCCATTTGCTGCTTACTCAGCATCGGTGAGCCTCGCGCATGCGCGAGGCAGGGGCGTTGTCCAATGCGCTTGCGAGCGTATTACCAGGCGAGTTGGCAGACCTGCAGAGAAACTCTCAACCTCCAGTACCTTCTGTAAGTAAGTGTGCACATTTCCAACTGGCTAGCTTGCTGTTGATTTGCACGAAGAGCAACTTGCCAGAGTCTACGCTGTGTTACGCGAGCCTCGCGGGGCACTCAGTCAAACGGGCCTGCATTGTTTGTCCCCCCAGGTTGTAGCCTGATTACCAAAGCCTGCCCATGAAACCACAACCATGTGCAATAATCTAATTACATCCTTGTTGAAGACAATACCTGAGGTGAATGCGGTATCTAGCCCCTGCTTCAGGCACCATTATAGCTACTACTTTCAACAGTTACAATTTGTCTATGGTAGCCTATCTACAACATACCCATGAACATCAGAGTGACTATAACAATGAAAAGCACTGAAGTGCAAACCCTCGGCGTTCTGTGACGCGCACGCGTAAGTAAACGCATGCGCCGTACTACTAATTGCTGGGCTGGGTTTAGTTTTAGCTGTTACCCGTGGTCTCTTGCCAGCTCGCGCAGAGTCTGACGCGGGCTAACTACACTACTAGATAGCATGCGAGAGGCGATACACGCCATGCGTTGCATCTTCTGGTGCCTCCGAGGTACGCAGAGCACGCGGATCGATCATGCCGTAGTAAGCCGTTGTGTATTTGCATATTGGCTTTTTCGCGCTCTAGCTCTGCAACGGAGCGTTTTCAGCGAAAACCCCACATATTTTCTGACCTTCATTGCCCGTTCAGTAGGTGGTATCCTTTGTGAGACGAACGAACACTCGAGAAGTGAGATGACGAGTAACAGACACACAGACAGACAGACAGACAGACAAACCCAACTACCGTAACCCTCGCTGCGCATGCGCGCCGAGGGTTAATAAATGTAGTGTTGTCATAAGCTGTTAAAAAAATAGAGGAAACAAGTGGAAAAATCATTTCTTCAAAATGAAAGGGGGATATAGGGATGGCTTGAAGCACCAAAAAGGAAGAAACAAGGGGTCATTACACTGCAAAGTTGCACAAAGCTACATGACACCATCCCTATATCTTTGTTTTATTGTTTATAAGCAAAGTTTAACCCTTTGGACACCATGGGTATCTCCTTAAATAAGCAGAAATTGATGTATAATATATTAACGCCTAGTATTATAGACATAATAATACATTCTTATGGACTTATGGAGGCTCTGGGCATATACATGCCCGTGGCTTGCTAAGGGTTAATATCAAACAAAGATATAGGGATGGTGTCATGTAGCTTTGTGCAACTTTGCTGTGTAATGACCCCTTGTTTCTTCCTTTTTGGTGCTTCAAGCCATCCCTATATCCCCCTTTCATTTTGAAGAAATGATTTTTCCACTTGTAAAAGGTGCTGACAGCGTGCATAAATCAGTTTGAGTGAAAAGAGCAAAATGAGGAACTGTTCAACATATCTATAGTACTCCAGTTTAACATGGATGTGTTGATGGGTTTCCTCATCTTTTCCTTCCTGGTCTGTTTGAACCAGAAAAGTGTTGCTTTAGAACAAACACTGACCTTTTGGGAGAATATCTGGTGCTGGTGCTAAGACTGTATCCTTACTCTCTGCAACTGACCACATCCGTTTGAACTAGGAGCTTCTATATAGACTGATGGGGAGTAAAGCCTACCTAGCTATGTAGTTGTCTCAATGCATATTGGTGCCTGAGCAAAGTGAGCCTATGCATAGTCATCTGAATACGAGAATGTGTCAGGCCGGTGTACACTGTCATGCAAACCGTGTGTGCTTGCAAAGCTATCCGACACTATGTATGACACCGTAATGTTAACAGGAGTATAATATTTTCAACAACAGAGTTCATCTTCATTGGTGTTTGCTTTGTGGTAGTTTTCCTCTTCACTGGGATATTATTGCCTACTGTCAGAAAGAGATCAAAAGTAAAGGGGAATCCACCTGGATCGGTTTCTACTAGTACTGCTACGTAGGACACTATTATTTCTATGGAGACACTAAACAAGATGAGCTTGGATGTGAGCAGACACCAAGCACCTTTCTTCCAGTGCGTGAGAATAAGAGCAATTATGAGGAAAAGGCACAAATGACGGGGAAAGTTGGGAAGAATGAAACGACTACCAACGGAAAAGCAGGAAGTGGAACAAAATCTACTGCTCTGACTACAACTCAACAACAAGATAAAGAGAGAAAAAGGACAATGAATAAACTAACTGTAGATCTGCCAACTCTCTCTCAACTGCCTCCGAAAAATCCCACTGTCAATATCAATGAAAATGAAAGCAGAGTTTCTTGCCACTTCGGTCCAGAGCATGGGGAAGGGAATAGTGGCAGCGAAGACACAACGAAAGTGGAAGGTGAGAAGAAAAAGAGAGCTCCTGCTCAAGATAAAGAGACAAAGGGGAGATTAAATAAACGAACCTATGATCTGCCAACTCTCTCTAAACTGCCTTCGAAAGATCCCACTGTCAACATCAATGAAAATGAAAGTCCAGAGCATGGGGAAGGGAATAGTGGCAGCAAAGACAAAACGAAAGTGGAAGGTGGGAAGAAAAAGAGGGCTCCTGCTCCTTCTGCTCCTCCTGTTGGGGCCGTAAAACCGAAAAAAGATGGTGGTAAAGAACGAGTCACCAACCCCCCCAAAACTCAACCTAATCGAAGAGATGCTCATGCACCACAAAACAACGCACAGAACGACAAGCAAAGTACACAGAACAAAAGCAACAAAGCTTCTGCCACGACTTCCCCTCCAAGTAGGAATAGAAGGAGTTCCTCCTTTAGTCCAGGTCATCCACCCCCACCACCTCCACCCAATAATGGCAAAAGAACCCCTGCTGTTACATCTTCGTCCAGTAATAATGCAGCAGCCACTGCTAGAACCCCTTCTAGTACTTCCCCCAGCGCTACTCGGAGTCCTACATCTCAATCACAACATGGTGCTAGACCTAAAAAAACATAAGTAAACATACCACTTTGCTTAATTACTGTAATGTTTAACCATAATTGAAATTGACTTTTTATTGAGCACATGAATCATGAGCGAAGTATGCAAGCGCAACTCAACAACACCCAGGACATACCCAGAAGAAGGGAGAATTTGCAGTTAGGCAGAGTGCTGTTAATTATATACCTGCTACCGAGGCAGCTTAGGTGGCAGGCAAGCCCCAAATCGCACACATACATACGTCGTGACGATCAGTTAGTTTGTGTGTGCAGCAGGAATAGAGCTAGACTCATTAGGTTTCAGGCTCCCTTCAAATCTTCAAAGTATGTATATTATAGTACTGGCAACAATGGTTAGGTATTAACCTGCTGAAACCTATAGTTTCAGAGGAAGTTCATAAAGACAACAGAGGATGCGGTGGTTTTTATTCCGTCATTATGCATGAAACGCTTAGCTACTGCGCATGTGCAGAAAGCCGCAGTTAGTTATAAAAGCCGGCGCACGAACAACTCCGCCATTTCAATCGCTGTTCATGCTGAGATGGGCTATAGTATACAGGATAACCTCCTCCGAGTTCTTCTCTGCTGCTGCCTGTGGCTGCTTCGGCCGTCGCTTGGTATGCCGACGGTGCAGACCCTCGGCGAAATTACTATGAGACGACTAAACTGGACGAGAGAGGGCGTTTCTGGCTACACGGCAAGGTAAAGCTATAATAATAGCATTTCATTTATCATCTGTTTTTACTTCTTACTCCTATGCCACAGTGAGCCGTTGTACGTGGTGTTGTACGATATCCTAAAGTTTCAGTGCGAAGAACGGAGCACCGATTTTGTATACTTACTGCGGGTAAGATAGCCATGGAATAGTCTAGGAGTGATCCGCAGACTATTATTATAGTGCCTTTTCACATAGTTACACACTCAAAGAGTTGCACTGTGTCAACTACTAGGTATATAGCGACATAGAAAGGCAAGGAAAAGCAAACAAGCCAACTACACCAAGCTCAGAGAGCTCTTTCTCGAAGAGCTGCCCTGTGGAACTCAAACTCACGACAGTCTGCATGTACAATAGTACTGCTGCTGTTATGTTAGTGTCGTCTTTATCCTTTCACAGGAAGATGCATACAAAAATGTCAGTGATGCTTGCAGTTCATCAGGGATTGTGGAAGAATCGACCTTGAGCTCTCTGTGCAGACCGCGGCCCATCGCCGACTGCAGACAGACCCAACCAGAGAAGAGAGTGGACGGAGCAAATCAACTGCCAGTTCTTGCTACATTGCAAGCTTCATACCTGGCACGTCGTACTACCTGGCAAGTAAGTCTCAATTCTCTTGCTCTACATAGGCCCATAGCTAGTTATGTGCAGCATGAACATTTTATATTATTAACTTTGTCATTTCTGTCCCCAGGTTTCCCATCTAGTGGAGATAAAAGTCGATGTCTGTTTGCTTTGCCATTGAAAGTGTGTCCACTGTATGATTCAGGTTAGTCTTCAGTGACTGTACCCATGTACATAGGGACTATTTTTACTTACATCATTTCCTCCATTAAAGCGGAATTGTGTCTTTGAACTTCCCTGCAAAGATTACTATCAAAACTCTACAACTTGTGGTTTCTGTCATTTAGGCTGGTTTTGCCTTATACTGTATATACTGGGATCTCCGTGGGTATTTCCCTCATGGCTTACCATGGTGTTGTTTCATTGTTGTTTTAAACACACACACACACACACACACACACACACACCTCAGACTGTCCTCCGTCAGGGACCCCTTCTACTCCATCCCCCTCACCCTCAATTACAACCTTCATTTCCTCGACACTACCCCCGACCACTGGCCTCTCTCCTGGAAGTGGTAGTGGATTTCTATCTTCTGCTCCAGCCCCCACCACCTCCTCCCTGCCCACTCCTTCATTGGTCCCGACTCCCACCACCATCACTGACTCTGCCTCGGGTGTTCATTCTATGCTGACAATAGTTGTGTGTCTCTGCGCTCTACTACTAGTCTCTTTCTTTAGTCAATAGTGTGTTCTTACTAGTCAAATTTCATTACTTTTTAAACCTTGTTCTCATTTGTAATAAATTATTATGATATTATCATGGAATGCATAATTCATAATGATTGTTGGGCATGCAGTTAGCTATTGGGCATCCGAGCGACCTGTTCTTGCATTATGCTGATTTGTACTTTAGCAGTAAGGCATAATAATATAGCACTTAACAGACGATATCTCTGAGTTCTCAACATAAATACTATTATAATGAAAAGCACTGAAGTGCAAACCCTCGGCGTTCTGTGACGCGCACGCGTAAGTAAACGCATGCGCCGTACTACTAATTGCTGGGCTGGGTTTAGTTTTAGCTGTTACCCGTGGTCTCTTGCCAGCTCGCGCAGAGTCTGACGCGGGCTAACTACACTACTAGATAGCATGCGAGAGGCGATACACGCCATGCGTTGCATCTTCTGGTGCCTCCGAGGTACGCAGAGCACGCGGATCGATCATGCCGTAGTAAGCCGTTGTGTATTTGCATATTGGCTTTTTCGCGCTCTAGCTCTGCAACGGAGCGTTTTCAGCGAAAACCCCACATATTTTCTGACCTTCATTGCCCGTTCAGTAGGTGGTATCCTTTGTGAGACGAACGAACACTCGAGAAGTGAGATGACGAGTAACAGACACACAGACAGACAAACCCAACTACCGTAACCCTCGCTGCGCATGCGCGCCGAGGGTTAATAACAATTTCCTTGCTTGATGATATAGGAGTTGTTACCTTTAGTGACGTCTGCACACTCGGTACCAGCCTTTGCTTCACAGGTAAAGTATAATTATGTGTATCATTAACCATGAACCATGATACAAAGCCTAAAAGAACTGCAGGATGATAGGTTGCTGTGGGTAATCATTCCCATGTAGCTGTCCTTCCTGCGAGGATGTAGTGTAGAGTAGTGGTCAGTTGAGAGTACATAGTTGTAAACTCGCATGCACAGAAATCGTATAATATGCGATTATATGTAATCTGGACACCTTTCGCTATTTGCGCTCCTCCAACAAAACCATCGGGGAAGAGACGTAGAATGGTGAATGCCGCGGTCTACTGCTGCCGTTGACTGCGTGATGCTGGGCTGTCGAATATGTGGGAAACTAGACCCCGAACGGTGTCAGGAACTGCACCACGTAAGCCCTCAGCCGGACCGGAATAGCTGTATAACAGCCTAGCTACGTGAGCAGTGCGGTACTGTGTAACTGCTTTATAGTCTCATCATCTTACGTAGGAAATCCTTGGAAGTAATGCTTGCAGATGTTCTTACCAATAATTATAACAGATGTAACGAGAGTGCCTCAAGACTGGTGACTGTCTGGATTCAAATAGCACTGGTCAAACAGTCATTGAATATGAACCTGGAAATTACTATATACTATTTCTACAGTCAGTCAAACACATGGACATTAAAGAAGTCAACTCTTAAAATTCTTTCTCTCAGGTTCAGCTGATGGACCAGGAGAACCTCCATGCCAGTGGTTGGATGCTCAAGATGATTGTCTCGGTTGTTGATGATGTAGTATAATAGAGAGTAGCTATAATGTGAATATGTGGGTCATGGTGATTATTTCATACTGGTGGTTCGCCCATTGTTCTGGGTATTTATTATATTATGCATTAGTTATGCATTGATCAAAGGCACTGTGGCACTCACTGTGAGGTATTTGATGTGCTGTTTGGTTTTGGTTACTGTACTATTGTGTATGCCATGAGTCATGTTGTAACCGATCACCTTGTTACCTTCCAGCTCCATCGGATGTGGTTGTTTTGGTGTTGCGCATGCGCGTTGTGGCACTCGAGCGATATCCTGATGGAAATAGACGGCCCGAGGGGCCCAGCTGTCTGAGCTGCTACAAAGGGCTCCGAGGCCGTATAAATCGTGTATTGCCATCGAAAAGCTGCAGTATAGCCTATTTAGACGGAGGCCGTGCTGGCCGTCACCCGCGAAAGGCATTAACCTTCGGCGCGCATGCGCAGCGAGGGCAGTAGTCGTTCTGTTTTGTCTAGCTGTGTCTGTCTGTCGACGCTTATTCTGGCACTACAGGCTACGAGGCGGCCCGTTAGCGATACCAGCGGATTCAGAACTACGGGAGCCTGAAAAATTATTAGGCGATTTTCCTTGAAACTACGGGAGATGTGCCGTGAAAACAAGCGAAAAAGCCAAACTCGCACTGAGCTTACCACCTTGGGGGCTCAGGAAGTCACAACCAATGGCATGTATCGACTCCCGCATGCTATCTACTACTGTAGCTAGCCCGTGTCTGACTCTCCGCGGGCTACTAGCGGAAGACCACGAGTAAACGCATACAAATAGCCGGCGGCCGGCCCAGCCCCCATCAATTAGCAGTATCGCGAATGCGCAGTTCGCCGTGGGTTTGCTTTCCATTTTAGTTTATTTTTGCATCCCAGAGAGGCCTTTCATCGAAGAAACAGCGAGCTTGAAGTCGTCGCGGTGAGTTCTCGGCGACAGTGTGAGAGCGAGTATCTCTGCGCGGAAGCTTGCCACACCCCCATCGTTGCGCCATTTTTTGGCGGGCGTGTCCGTGGAAACACCACGTTTTCTGTAATCTGATTGGTCAATTTGACTCTGACGACATCTAAAGCGATTTAAATTGGTCGGTTTTGGTTCAATTTGACGGTATATACGACAAGTCTATATCACGATCGACGACCACACAGCAGTATCACAGGAGAGTTATAGCATGCAGAACGGGATGCAGTGCACGACTGAACGCCTCCTAAGACTCCTACTGGTAGCGTTTTGCAGCTCCCTGGCGCGGGGAGCAACTCGGCACCCGGTGTTATGGACACCAGAAGGAGTGGAGCGAATAAAGTAAGTAAGGCCGCCGGGCCACTGTAATTCGCCCACTCTCTGAGGCAGCCATTAGCGACGTAAGCAGGACGCACAGTTTTACAAGGCGTAGAGTCTCTGTACTGGGTCACCTGTACAACAAATAGCCTCCAGTCTCAGAGAAGGAGGGGCTGGTAGGCACCGAGACTGGCTAGCTAGAAGACTTGGCGTTGCATGCACGCCGTTTCTGAAGATGTAACCTCTAGCTAGGAGAGGGAAGGAGCCCAGTCAGCGTGTAGCCAGTGGTCTCCCAGTCCGCTTAGAAAATTGACTGAGAAACGGTGTATGCTGGAAATGAGAAAGCTGGACATGAAGACTGTCCTCTGAGTCAATATATGGTGTACTAAGCCGAACCCAACAGAATAATATTTTTGAAACTGCTGCAATTGATATTCATAATGTTGTTTATTGTTTGCTGTAGTAGAGATGGGGATTGGTCATGCAGGAGCCTTTCCCTTTCTCTTGTTTTCTATATAGTATCCTTTGTTGTGTAGTGGTGCTTTCTACTGTTCATATCCACTGTATTATTATTTTTAAAATGTGTCTTGTGTGCTTGTGCTTGTTGCAGGTCTGTGCTACCGTCCACCACAAGCACAGCTAGCGCGGGTGGAGATGAAATCACATCATAGTGTCCCGAGGCTCCTAATCTCCTCCACAACCTGGTCATCGGTAGAGTGCTGTGCAGCATAGCTACATACTTCACGGGACAGTATAGCTAACCTCTCTGGGGTTGCTTTTTGTTAAAAAACACTACATGGTGTGAGTGCACAAAAGTTAAGTGTATAATGTAGCGTGCATTTGTTGTGCGCATGTTATCGGGAGCTGCAACTTAAAATTCAATTGCGTTCAACACATAGTTTATCCCAGAAGAGATAGGTAGAGACAAACGCAGTCATGAAGGTGTAGCTTGTTTAGGTCCCGACGGATCATTGCCTACGTGGGTCTGTAGACAATGTGGCCTGATATAGAGTGACTAGTCAGTTATTGGCTCTGAGCTACTGCTCGTTCGATGTGCAAGTGTATGTGCTGGTACAAGCAATAGTGCTCGCGTAACTGTCATAATACAAGAATGCACATCCCAGCAGTTGCTTAGAAAGCTGTCTGTCTGCTTTTGCACTAGAAGGGATAGTCTGATATAGAGACACCGGTTCGACCATGTCGACACGTTTTGGGAAAGTTTTGGAGAACTCACACCCTATACGTCGCCCAAATGGGAATTGAGATAATCAGTTCTTACCCTCTGGCCACATGTTCCATACACCCCCTTGCACCAGCGTGCTGCCCGTCCAACGCGGCCCTCAACTTAAGTTGGCCACCGGTGGGCCGTTTTCATTCCTGTTACCCCCCCCCTTTGTGTACACGGTTACCCGCACCCGCCCCATGGAGACGGTCGTACTTGTTGTGCCGGTCGTTCATTTTCGACTCGGGAACTAGCTAGCTGGCGATACCAACAGTTCTGGGGACCCCTCCTAGCCTGTTTGGATGCGTCACATTGCATTTTGTGGAATGGTCAACACTGTCCCTGCATGCAGACCGCAAACTACTATGGCAATCCTGATCAGAAGTGTATGGTGGGGTTTCACGTAAGAGGAAGCTGAACC
>CASHTH010001972.1:0-21948 GCA_030341885.1 Geodia barretti
GGATATTTCGGCGCTGGAGCACTGAGCCCCTGGCGGAGGACTCCGTTACGGTCTACCGGTATGTTGATGTCTCCCCTCCTCGATTCGTGACCTAGACCTAAGGTCAGCGAGTTCCTCTGGCCCGAACTCCATGACGCGGCGCTGGGCCCGAGCGTCCCGTCCCGCCCCCTAACGCCACGCGTTCTGACGTCCACATTCCCCATCCCCATTTGTCGATTCCCGTCGCGAAACGCTGCAAATTACTTTTGCACCTCCGTTGTCTCACCAATGATGGGGCCGAGATTTTGACGAAGGCGAATCTTCGCCCGTTTTTTTTTTTTGGTCTGCTCTGATCGATTCATTATCTCTTTGGATGATCCGGCGCGACTATCTGCTCCGTATGAAGGGAATCGTCCAACGGGAACCACTCATTTCCCAACCTGCTTCTTTCTCACATAATGAAGTTGAGTGCTACCAGTATTCAAATCTGTCAAAGCACCTCGTATTGGTCTTTCGGGAAAACGCCCCGTGTTATACCGCAGAACAGTATGTATCCAGTCGTTCAACGATTGATTTCGGTCTTCATTCCCTCGAGCAGTTTGCATCGCCCTACCTCCCGCACCAACAGACATAACGGCTGAGAACTTGTACTGTCTGGCCTCTTCTTTCTGATCGCGCTGGCAGCCTTTTCGTGAGCATTTCCGCAAGGAAACCGAGACTGCATGGAAACCGCACCATCCCTAGTGAGTAAGACAAAGACCGCCGGATGGCCGCGCCAGCTCTAGGCCAAACACTGTTCTTCTCCCGTTTGGCGCTCTGCACCAAGGCGCTCTAGTGTCTTGACACCATAGTCGGTTAGTGCGGTGCGTCGGGCCCACGCTGCTCCGACTTTCGCGATCGCGGCCTAGTGTTGAGCAACCGCGTCGTAATGCGGACCCTCCGTGTTGCCCGATTCATTGTCAACAGGACCCGAAACCGGAAACGTTCGCCGCCGGTGACTTAGCTTTCCCAATCTCGATCTACAACACAACCGTGACCAATCTGACAGCCGATCCGAGTAAACGATCATCCGCAAGATACCTCTTTAGGTATGCAATGCCACTTGCTCGACAAAGGATGTGGCTTTGACTTCGCTTATCGATTGTACCAGTTCCTTGACATTCCAAAAAAGAGTCTGCGTCTTGAATTTCGACTGTCTTCGCGTTCCGTGCTCGTATGGGCTTGCTTCTTCATCTCCTACTGCATTGGAATCGCCAGTAGGTGGTAAATGCGACGGGACGTGGCCGATATATGGCGGCTCTCATCGCTCGTCCTTATTCGGCTTTACCAACCACATACAAGCAGCCGAACTCATCAAGGTGGTATACGATCAAGCAATGGTCGAGTTCGGTGGTACTCGCTTAGTCCCGGCCTGTATTACGGATGGGGCATCCAGATAGTCACCGTGTATCTTTGAAGACACAGCACGCGTGTTAATTAGGGGTAATGCTCCTTGGATTGGTCCGGGGAGCCATGACGGTGGGACGACTCAAGCGTCACCAGCGCAGTTTCCACTAGGCGATCAAAATTGTCGTCATGATTGCTCGAACGTACCCTTGACGCATTGCGGCTATGGCCGATGGCGCGGCGGTTTTGCTGCTTTTTTTGTTTTGGCTCCTCCCGTTCAGTGGGGTCGGTTCCCATTCTTACTTTCCGAGGAGCTGCTGGACGCCAGATGGCGTGTTAGCTGGCTTGTTCTAGAGATGGATAGTCGGGAGGGTCCCGTCTTTTGTCGGTGGTACCGCGTCTTGGGGGGCTAGGATCGCATGCTTCCCGATTCAAGGTCGGCTATCTTGCGTACGAGATCCAGTTTTTTACCATCCCATCTCGGTCGGTCATTCCCGCAGCTCTAGATACGCCGGACCAGAAGCACTGCGTAACTCCCGTATTGCCCTCCAGGGAAAAGCGATGGATGGATCGTCAATAGGCATTCAGGGCTTCGTCCGAGTCATTAAGCTCGAAAGGGCGCGATCAGGGTCGAGGCAACACCTGTGTTGCAGTTTTCTGGACAGGCTGCGGGGGGTCGTGAGGGCAAGGTTTTTGCTTTCTCGGGCGCTGGATACTCTTTTGTGGCGGATCCACGAGACTCTCGCGGGCGCAGGGGGCAACTAGTGACACGTATGTTTGTAGTCTTGGGCGATTGTCGGCGCGGCCAGGTCCATCGGAAGATAAGTCCCTCCCGTTATCGCCGCCCCTCGTGAGACAGAGTATTGTCTTGCCCGCTTCCGGCGGACCTACGCCTGCGCTGCATCCACAACAAATGCTCATGATCAGTTTGGCTCGCAACCGCTTCTGGCCATGCCAGAAGATGGTGGGGACGCACTTTGTCATAGCAGACATCACCGGCGTTTTTTTCTGCGCTTCCACACGATGCCGACCGGAGGTCGTCGTTCCCTTGCCTTCGGCTCCTTCGTACCTACCTTCCGAGTCCCCGGCGAGAGGGAACAAATACCGTCAGACACACCGCGCCCTCTCGCCTCCCCGTCGGGCGGTGCCGTGTGACACAGCTGTCCCCCTACGGGTCCCTTCGAAGACGAAGCGTTCTGCCGGCTTCGATGTGTTTCCGCGATGGGCAGTGGCGCCATCCACTTCCCGGGGTTTCGTGATCTCTGAGTCATGAGGTTCCAACCGTTTCACCGGCCGGGATGAGGACTGTGTGTCCTTGAACACCTGATTCCTTACCGGCGTGCCGTTTCCTGGCGGGCAGCACATGGACCGCTGCCGTGGATGTTAAGTGGTTGCTGCGATTGCGTGAGGGGTCGGACTGATTCGTTTTCGATGTGGATCGTGACGACTTCGCCGACCCGGAAACGCGCACGCGGATGTCCATGTCCTCCCGGCCTTTCTAGTTCTCGCGCACGATCGCGATAGCCTCTTCGGGGTGGCCACCGAGTTCATCTTCGGCATTGGTCCGCCCACTCTACCGCGGGGAAGAATACCCGTCGGGCGCCATCCTCCTGATGATGGCCGGGTCGAGAGCCCCGAGGCTCCAATCGTGGGCGACAGTTCGTAGTCGGGAGCCCGGTCGAAGTCTCGCGGTAACGGCGCTACATCCGCGACGACGGGAGCGTTTCTCCCGTGTTCGTCGGTAGTCCGGGCGCACCGCCGGATCGCATTCCGCTTTGGGCGCACCGTCAACCGTTCCCAGGCGGGTGACCCGCGAGAAATGGCTCCCGAGGGCGTGCTTCGAGCGGGCGCCCCGTTTCTCGAGGGCGTGCTCGCCCTCCGGTCTCGTAGGGCACCTCGACGATGTAGCGCTCGGGGGGGCGCCATCGTCACCGAATCCACCCAGGTTGCCTCGCGTTGAATTTCGAGAGGTCGGACCGACGACCTTGATGCGATGGGTGCCGCGCTCGCCGAACGACAGATTGAGGTGCGGGTGTTGGAGACGTTCGTGAGGAAGAAGCGGACTACTTCGCCCCGGTCGAGATCCAGTTCGTAGTCGGGCTCGCCGTTCACGAGAAACAGGTTTCCGAGCGGCCCATGAGCGAGTGGGTGGCGCGCTTCCGCGCCCCAGGGGAACAGCCCCCCATCGTCGGCGATCAGGAGATCGTCCAGCATGAGGATCTCCTCCCGGTGAACCGGCGGCGTACCCTCGCCGGCGTGGGCCTCCACCAGCATGTTTTCCGTAGAGACCGAGGTCCTGCTGCACTTCCTCGCGATGGTGGGGGTGGTACCAGTAGAGGCCGGCATCCGGAAAGAAGATCCGGTACTCGAACGCCCGCCGGATGCACCTGGTCCTGGGTCAGGTGGGGTCAAACCCGTCGAAGGCGTTGTCGAGGCGCACCCCGTGCCATTGGAATTCGCGGTCGGCCCGACGTCTGGTTCTCGAAGTTGACGAAGATCGTGGAGTCCTGGTCCACGTGGATCAAACGGGCCCGGGTACTTGGCTTTTTTAACCCGTACATCACGTATCTCGGGCGTGGATCCGGCGCGCACCCTGCGGCAGCAGGGTCTAGCGTCTGGCCGTCCCGTAGGGGACGATTCTGGGAGGGGATTGCGTCGGGGAGCGATTTTCATCCGGCCCACGCTCGGGCGGGAGGGAAGGGGTTCCGGCCGCAGGTTGTCCGAGCCCCGTATCATGGGAGTCTCCGTGAGCTGTGGTGGATGCGACCACGCCGGGTTCTGCGGAGGCGTGCCCTTGCCCCATCCCGCATGTCCATCCGGCGTGATCCATCTCGGGCCCCGCTCTTTTCTCTCCGGTGCGCTGACCGGCACCATGAGGTGTTTGTCGTGGAGGATGCGGGTGAGGGGGGCCCCGCGGAGGGCCAGGCGGGGCCGGCGCGGTCTCGTCGTGTGCCAAGCCTCGGCGCTCACGGATCACGAACTTTTCGACACCACCGGTCCGAGTCCGGGAAGACTCCGTTCCCGACCTCGCCCAGCTTACCACCGGGTCTGACCGAGGTCGCCCAGGCGCGTAGGTCGCGATAGTCGCCGAGTGACTCCGGCTCTGGCAGTCCCTCGATTTCGAGGTCGATCCGGTAGCGCTGGTTGTCCCGTCGCGGTTAGCCGAGACTCCGAATGGACTCGTGTCCCAGCGGAGGTAGCCGGTTTCCCCCCGCTTGTAGCGAGATCCGGGGTCGGGTAAGGGCGATGCGTTCATGCCCGGGGCGCCCCGGACTCTCGGTCCGGGGTTGGTGGAACGGCCTCTTGCGCGGCTGCCGCGCCCGGCATTCCAAGACCGCCGCGAGAATGGCTTGAGGGCAACGCTGCGACAGCTCTCGTCTGCGCCTTTTAAAATCCCTCTTCCCAAACTATGTTTGGGAATCCGGTCGTATCGTATCGGCGGTGGGGTGCTGATGTCGTCGCTCCTCCGTCCCCGCTCTTCTTGCTCGATTAGCGATGGGAGTTTCGCGGCTGCGGCGAGTGCCGGTCTGAGACCGGCGCTCCTGGCCGTCCCCGGCGCTTTCTTGGTTTGGCGATGGGGTTTTCGCGGTCCGGCCGCGATGCTGGCCAGTTCTCTCCCTGTGGGGCCTGAAGACCGGCGCTCCTTTGGCTCCCACGACGCTCCTGGGCCGTCGTGGGTAGTTCCTAGGATGCGTCGTTTCCTATTGCCTTCTTCTGCCGCGCTTGGTGGTCGGGGCTCTCCGTCCTTCGCCCGTACCGAGGATGACACCCTGGTCTCGATAACGGCTATGCCACCGTGCACCGTAACGTGCCGCGCCGTGTGCGGGCGGTGGAACCGGCTGCGGGGGACCGGACATCGTGGCTTTCGGAGACCTGAGCGTCGTTCCTTCCGGGGTTCCCCGTTCCGTCTCGACTACGCCGAGGTTTCGGTCGCCGATTCGGCGAGTCCTACGAAATCCGCGGCCGCGAGTTCTCCGAGGTCAACCTGAGGGGGCCGGCTATCCTTGCTGTCGAGGTTTCCTTCGTTTGCCATCGCCGCTGGCAATAAATGAACTGCTTCCACTACGGCGACGGCTACTATTCGTGTTCGAGGATCGGCTCTGAACCCGGTGACACGCGGGAGCGGCATTCGCAATTGCAGGCGGGTGGTGCTGGTGATGGGGGCCACGAACTCCATCAGTTGCCCGACGGCGTTGGTGAAGTGTTCAAGACCAGATCCCCGGACCATCAAGTTTCAATCCCGCCTGTGGTACACGTCGTGAAGATACATGGGGGGAAGCGCGCTGCGAAACATCGTCATCGAACTGTATCCCCCGCTGACCGACCCCGCTCCGTCATCAATGGACTCCCCGTCCCGCTTTGGCGGGGATCAGCTCGACTGGCCGGTCGCCTGTTTCTTCCGTTGAACTACTTTTCACACGCCGCGCGCCGGTGCTAGCATCGCGGGGCCCAGGGTGTCTCGGTGAGGCACTTCGTCAGACTCCCCCGGTTCATCGCGGGCGGTCCGCGTGGTCGCGTTTGCTGTGCTTCGCGGTTCCGATCGGGGGGCTTCTCTCCATTTAGCCACCTAAATCCGTTGATGTTACTAATTGCTGTGTGGGTGGCAAAAGAAGATAACCCTTAACACTTTATTTGCTTACCTATTGCACAAATTACCTTTTTACGCAATGTCTTTAAGGAATTTCCACCTGACAATATTAAATTCACTTGGATCAAAGCCATCGATATGTGTGTAGTTATTCCGATCACCAGCAATTGCTTTCATCTCGTCAACATCAACTGTTCCAATACCAATCGCATACGTATGGACACGAGGAGTGAGAGTGTGTAATCTCCCAGCTTCCTCTTTAGTGGCGTCAGATTAATCTGACAGCTGCACCTACACTGTGTCGGATGGTCGTGTGTCCGACTGAAAAGCAGCAAGTGTCTCACTCAGTCCTTCGGCCGTGTTTGTTTGCTGAGTCCCTCTAATATCACGTATGTCATCCTCAAGTCCTTTGATGGCGAGCAGTAAATCGTTCTTGTTATCATGTTCAGACATGGTGAACATCACGTGGGAATTATCTCCGAAAACGACTGCTCCGACTTGTTATCCCGTGAATGGCCAGACACCAGGGGTTTCTCATGTTCAGCTTTCAAGACCAGTACGCGCGCATGCAAGCATGAATACGGGGAAAACCCACCACCGCGCGCAACACTGTGTTGTCTTCTGCACATCATCATAAAATGGATTCTGCACCTTAGTCACCTATCAATTGGGCCACAGGCCGGCTGTGTGCCACGTATCCATCATCTATGATAGTGCAGAGCTATGAAATGCTCCCTCAATTCGAAGCCTTGTCCGAAGCACTCACGCACATCGTGGTAAAAAGTAGCGACGCGAGGGGGCGCGCGCATGGGCAATGGACGAAGGGGCCGGAGCAAACGTCTGAACGGGGTGGTCAGTATAGCGATGGCCAGTAGCGTATCCAGGGGTGATATGGGTGTTCGAACAACCCCCTTAACGCACCACTGCACCAGGAAGATGTCGCTCCTGAATTGAAGTTTCGGCCCTCTTGCGCAAGCGCAATAATTATCCGCCGCGGTGGTGGTGTGGTCGCCGTATAAACCTCGTGCCCAGACCCCACCCTCATGCATGCAGCAAAAGGGGATGACTATTGAGCGTTTTCTTGGTTGTGCTGACTCATCATTGTCGAGTGCATGCGCAGAAAAGCCCGTTTTCGTTCGAGAATCCGCGAAGCTGCGTTACGATCTATTACATAACATCATGTGATATTTCACGGTCGTGGCAAATACTGCAATCTGATTGGGTGTCCCAAAAGTAAGACTGTCGAGTCAGCACAACCAAACGCTCAATAGTCACCAGACCCTTTTCCTCTCTTGAGAGAGCGGGGTCTGGGCACGAGACTAAGTAACACCCCCTATTCGCCGTGGCTAATAATGGTGCTGCTGCCGCTATTTATGCTTCTATCTCCCTTCATTGGGGTAGATGCACTAGATCGTACGCTAGTAGACGGAGCGACTGGCTCGGACGTGGTTCAGGCTGTGATCGCCAAGGTGGACGCGTCCCGCATCGCCTTCGGAGACGACCACCGTTTCCTGAGGAGACTGGCGTTTGTCGAGACGTCAGACGGCGCAAACAGCAGCTACTCTAGTGGTGGGCTCTGGGGTATTCAACAGAGCCACTTGGACACGGTCAGCTCGTCACCACAACTCGAGGAATTGAGGATCGCCATCCGTGCAGCGTTCGGTATCGACTGGGGAACCGTGACGATAAACGATCTCGGCAAGCCGTTCTTCGCGGGACTGGTTGCGAGACTGTACCTTTTCTACCTCGAAATCTCGGGGACTGCCGTTATTCCTCTGGCCGGAGACATCGTGGGGCAAGCTCGGTTCTGGCTCACCTACTACCACTCTGATGTAGGAGGAGTTTCTGATACGGAGATATACTTCGTGGAGCAAGTTGATATACTGGAAGAGAGAGAAGGTGCTGTAGTGAATCAGGCTTACTAGCTATGTATGTAGCTATGTATTTTCATGCAGGCTGCAAAGTCAATTTGGACATTTTCTTTGTCCTTGATGGATCTGGCAGCATTGGTGACACTGACTTCAGTCAAGTGCGCCAGTTTGAACATGACTTTGTGGATCAACTGAGTATTGGTCCAAACGATAACCAAGTGGGAACAATTGTTTTCAGTGACTATGGGAGTGTTATTTTCAATTTGAATGCCTACAACAACAAAGCTGACATTCTGTCTCAGATACTAAACATAAACTACCCTAGTGGCAGCACAAACACGGCCGACGGCCTGTGCAAGCTGGTGCGGTACGGTTTTGCAGATGGACATGGAGCTAGACCAACGTCAGGGGCAGTGTTCAGGATAGCAATCATCATGACTGATGGCAAGTCAAACCAAGAGTCATCAGAGTGTCAGTGGAACACTCTGCAGGCAGCGGAAGCAGTCCACGAACTATCTCCACCGGTCCTTGTCTATGCAATTGGTGTCACCAGCAGCGTGAATGATGTGGAACTGAATGCCATTGCTACCTCACCTGACTTCGTCACATACATAAACTCTTTTGATCAGCATATTATTCAAGAAACACAGGAGAGTCATGTTGACGAAGTGTGCAAGAGAGGTATGCTTTAGTCTGTTATGCATCATTACCTGATACAGCTAGATAGTCAGCAAAAAATGTGCATGCAGGGAAAATGCCGTATTGGTTTACTATTATGATATTCATGAGAGTAATAATACCCTCGGCCCTGAATGATAAATAGCTAGTTTACTTTGCTGCCCATTGTTTTCTAACTGTGTGTACTTTCCTCTTGTACCCTACTTCTGCAGCAACACTACCTGCTGACACAGACGAGCAGATGAACGGTACACTGGATCAGAACGAGACAGTTCGCTACCACTACCAGATCCCAGTGGCCGGGATCACCCTCAGAGTCTGTATCTCAGTCGGCCATGTCGTGGTCTACGGCTCCTTCTCCGTTCCCAACCCAAACAGTGCCTTCTACGACTTTGTCCTCGAGTTTGGCTCTGAAACCAACACCTCAGATACCGAGACCTGCAAGAATAGGTATATAGACCCTGACAAGATCCCACGGCCCCTTCCTCCACCCAACACTCATCCCTCCTCCACGTATGAACCATCTACTGGTGGAGCCCCTACCACAACCACCACCCTGGCACCACAGCCAACTGTGGTCCCAAGCACTGCTCCTCCTGTGGTGGAACTAACAGACAAAGTCGTCTACCTGTCAGTGGTCGGAGGGGCGGAAGATAATAACTTTGTTCTCAACGGAAGTGTTGGGGACAGCTACCCAAAGCCCATAATCAGTAGTGTAACCATCCCAGCCACCACGTCTTCTCTCCGTGTGGCTCCAGTCAGCTCATCCACTCCCCCTGCCACTGTCCCACCTTCGGTGTCAAGTAAGCACTACTCTTACTCTTCTATATGTTAAAGCAATTACTTTCATGCTAGAGCAGTTTAGACAGTACTAAGCTCAGCATCATAAGCCATGATAATAAGTTCCCTGCTGAACAGTGCACAAAGTAGCTAATGTGTGTAACCTATTATGATGCAGCAACAGACGATGCGCTTCTTATTGCCCTGTCTGCTGGTGGAGGAGGTTTGCTACTGGTTATCTTCCTACTACTGACTCTTGTGTGCTCTGTCTGCTGCTGTTGCTGTGTCCGCGGTCGCAGAAAGTCTGTGGGAGTGAGGCAGTACAAACTTCTTCCACGGCATGCTGACACTTCCACTGATTGGGCGGAAGAAGTCTGACAATAATTTAAAGATTTGTTGAGCAAGAACACACTATTGTAATGTTGCATGCTTGTGGAGCTTGAGGCATTTTTCATGCTCCAAATTTTTCCATGTATATAATATGTAGCTAATCATTTAATCCTGTGTGACAATGTGTGAAACATGTTTTAATCATTACGCTATACTTCTACTAGTTAATAACCGTCTTGACCAATCATGAATCATCGCATCACTTACGTCGAGAATTCGAAGAGAAAAGTGATCTTCACCATTGCAACTCACTTACAGCACCCCATGAACAAAGAATCATTCACTTGAAGAGGGAGGGGCGTGGGCAGGGGTTAGAGCCGGTGTAGTAAGTCTACAGCATTAAAAATGAAGCCAGTGTAGCGCTGAACCCGTTGGTGTCGCTATTTTACCTGTTTGTCGTGCGTGGTGGCAGAAAACGTGGTAACAGACGGACAGACGGACAGACAGACGGACAGACCAAGTACTGTAACCCTCGCTGCGCATGCGTGCCGCCGAGGGTTAATAATCTTACATCCCATATCCCCACCACTGCAGCACTCTCAACATGTAACTGTGCCACCTGGCAATGCAGTTAATACCACTTTGTTTGATAATACAACACTAAAGAGGCAAAACAAATTTAGTCATAGTTACATAAACGTTTCAATCTTGTGATGAGCTGTTAGTTTGTGTTAGCTACATTTCAACATATTCGTTGTCGAGAAGTTTGTACACCTCTTCCTCCATCTCTTTCTGCTGCTGCTGTTTCCTACGTCTGTAGAGAACCCAGCCACCCACACTGCTCACTATGACAATGCAGCAGATGAGGATAAATCCTGTGCTACTGACTGTTGCTGCAATGACAACTGTCTTCTTTGATGGCCCCTTTGAGTCACCTGGAAAACCAGTGACTTTCGATTGAGTGACTTTTGATTCAGTGACTTTTGATTCACTTTGGGGTGTACTGGAATCTGTAATATTAATAATTGGTGTTGAGTTTGATAAATAAACTAAATGTTCTGTGGGGAAGTGCTTATTACTTCATCTAAGAATAAGCCAACAGTTTTATATAGTTTAGCATACCTTCTGAATATTCATCAGAAGCTTTTACACTTGGAGGTGTGTTGAAATCTAAAGAGGAGAAAGTGCAGTAGCTATGACGTGGTAATGACAGGAAATTGTAAACAATACTTTCTGTGTCTGGGTTTATGCAGTCAATTGCGACCTCCATATATCAAGGTATTTAGGATGGTTTGTTAGCCTGTCCTTCTGTTTGTGTACTCACTAAAAGTACGAAAATTTAGCCCACCTTATACATACAAAATCTAGGCCACCCAATTTTTAACAGTAACTATTGAGGGTGGCTTGCACTGCTCTCTCCTGCTCTAGTCAAGGTATTTAGGATGGTTTGTTAGCCTGTCCTTCTGTTTGTGTACTCACTAAAAGTACGAAAAATTTAGCCCACCTTATACATACAAAATCTAGGCCACCCAATTTTTAACAGTAACTATTGAGGGTGGCTTGCACTGCTCTCTCCTGCTCTAGTCAAGGTATTTAGGATGGTTTGTTAGCCTGTCCTTCTGTTTGTGTACTCACTAAAAGTACGAAAAATTTAGCCCACCTTATACATACAAAATCTAGGCCACCCAATTTTTAACAGTAACTATTGAGGGTGGCTTGCACTGCTCTCTCCTGCTCTAGTCAAGGTATTTAGGATGGTTTGTTAGCCTGTCCTTCTGTTTGTGTACTCACTAAAAGTACGAAAAATTTAGCCCACCTTATACATACAAAATCTAGGCCACCCAATTTTTAACAGTAACTATTGAGGGTGGCTTGCACTGCTCTCTCCTGCTCTAGTCAAGGTATTTAGGATGGTTTGTTAGCCTGTCCTTCTGTTTGTGTACTCACTAAAAGTACGAAAATTTAGCCCACCTTATACATACATAATCTAGGCCACCCAATTTTTAACAGTAACTATTGAGGGTGGCTTGCACTGCTCTCTCCTGCTCTAGTCAAGGTATTTAGGATGGTTTGTTAGCCTGTCCTTCTGTTTGTGTACTCACTAAAAGTACGAAAATTTAGCCCACCTTCATACAAAATCTAGGCCACCCAATTTTTTAATTGAGGGTGGCTTGCACTGCTCTCTCCTGCTCTAGTCAAGGTATTTAGGATGGTTTGTTAGCCTGTCCTTCTGTTTGTGTACTCACTAAAAGTACGAAAAATTTAGCTCACCTTATACGTACATCACAGTGTGTGTGTGTGTGTCAGTGGCGGATCTAGATTTGGAAGGGGGGGGGGGGTTCCGCTGTCCAGAACACTTTCGACTGCACTCGTGCACAAGGCCAAGACGACAAAAATGGGGGTTCCGCAGAACCAAAGGAACCCCCTGGATCCGCCACTGTGTGTGTGTGTGTGTGTCAATGTGGGGTGGGGCAGACCTGTCTCCCAAAGACGTTGGTGGCTCCCACGGCACAGTAGTAGGGACCTTGCTGTCCAGGGTAGCCCAACTTTGGCCAGTAGAGTGTACTCCTGCTCTATGGCAAACTCTGGGTTCTCCTCATCCATCACTCTGACACACAGATACGTACATTAGTAGAACAGTATATAACTGGAGAGTGCGGCTGAGCCTACGTATGTAGTGGTCTGAATTGCTGAGTGTATACTGCATTGTATCATACTGTAACAAGTTGTTCATGTAAGCCACCAAAAATGTGTTGCTTTCAATCATTTTGTTTTGACAGAGTTTTCATGTAAATTAAACTACGCAGATGCTATGAGGTTTAAATAGTTGGTAGAGAGTGTGTGGGTGTTTTACTTCCATGTGTCAACAAAAATGTGAGACGTGGAATGGCAAGGGCAAAGCAAACAAGTCAACTACACCCAGGACAACTCTTTTTTTCCAAGGAAAAGGGAAGAGCTGCCCTGGGTGGGATTTGAACCCAACACACTAGGCGAGCGCTCTACCAACTGAGGTCATATACGCTTTACTGTGTGTTCATGTCTAATGAGGAGAATGTGGTGCTTGTTTATTCATTCCCCTTTCTTTGTGGCTTAAGTTACGTAAAACCATAATACACGATGCTACATTGTCAAAATCACAGCCAACTTCAAATGTGTGGATATGATAGGCCATGCAGGAAATTTGCATGAATTTGGAAGAATTCCTCTAATGCTCGCATCATGCATGTTGCATGCACACGTAATACATTTGAAGTTGCGTCACGTAATATGGTGAACTCCAGTAGTACACACCTCTCCATTATCCTGTCACAAGAGTATCTCTTGTTCGTAGGGTGAGGTGTCCCGTCCTTGGAATACGTCTCACACATCACTAGGATACTGTTACCCTGCACAACAACCGCAGAATTTCTGCACAACAACCACCGAATTTTTAGTCCATAGCTTAGCAATAACATCACATAATCCTATGAAGTCCATGAAGAACAAGAACAAATATCTACATACAAATTATATGCCGACTAACGCCAATATGTACATGGCACATGTCAAAAGTCGAATGCAACCATAGCTGGGTATATGATAGCCCATGAAACATGTTGCATGACAAAGGGAGTGTTGTCTATTGCATCAAACATGCAGACACATCATACCCATACATTTACGTTGCATGAGACCATCAATGTTGGCCTTTTCTCATACATTAGGATGCTGAGATTGATCACCAAACACATTGACACTAGTTATAGAGGTCAATGCAGACCAGGAAGAAAGGGTCTCTATAGAAGTTGACTGGTTTCAGGAGAACGTCACTGTCATGACCTTTGGCCTGGGAAGTGCTGTGAGGATATGATTAAAGTGAGGGTAGGAGTAGAAAGGTGGTGTTGACATGGCAAATGTGCAAGACGAGCTTGTATACTTATATAGCAGTCTGAATGCAAGAGAGACACAAGATAGTGCAAAAACTTAGAGCTAGAGCACTGGCACCTAGACTGCAGAGTGTCGTGGGTATGAATTTTATTTGTTCAATGTGTATAGTTCCTGGAGCCATCAAAGGACCACTGGGGAAAGTCGGATACCGAGCAGGGATGACAAGAGAGAGTTCTGGTCTTACATCTCACATTCTGAAAACCACAAACAGCGACACAGAATGAAACGATAGAAAATGTAGAGTCAAGTTCTATATAATATACATAGTATGCCAAATTGATTTGTGGAGACAAACAGCCAGAGCCACTGCTACCAGAAAATCCACACATTGTAGAATTCAAAAAAGTACGTAAGCATGTGTATAATTATAATGTCTCTCATAATATATCCCGGTGCATATTGGTAAGGAGGAGCGAGCCAATTATAATAAAACCTGAAGCCATACATACATACGTAGCTCCGACAATGCACACTATTCTATATGTTGTAATTTTTTTCTGATGACATACACATAAATAGCCGGCGATGCACGCTATTTTTTTCTGACGTCATACGTACATACGTATATTCATACATACATAGTAGCTCCGGCAAAGCACACTGTTTTTTTTCTTCTTTTTTTCTGACGACACATACATACAGCTCAGACAATTGCTCTACTACTATACTGGTGAAAACAGACAGGTATACAGATTGGCTAGTCAAGCACAATCAAATGTGTCCCCATCAAGCAGTGACTCACAACAGTTTGCATGCTCCTGCTGGCCAAAACATACAAAACATTCACCTAGTATAACATGTCCATATACCCCGGTCTGCTCCTACATACTGAGTGAGAGTTAGCATAGTGGTTTGAGTTGTGTTGTAGATTATCAGCTGAGTTGTCCTAGTAGCTCAGTTGGTAGAGCGCTAGCACTCACCTAGACTGCAGAGTGTCATGGGTTCGAATCCTACCTAGGGGCAGCTCTTCTTTCTCCCTTGGAAAAAAGAGCTGTCCTGGGTGTAGTTGCTGTGCTTCTTTGCCTTTCTACCTCGTTGTTTTAATACTCACACATGTGAAATCAGAAGAAGTGGGTATTCCTTTGAACAAGCCACAGCAATATCACCTTACCCTTAGTCAGGGGATTAGTGGGAAGCACTAGAGAACAACCATGCATGGTTGCCATTACTACCCAACCACCCTGTAAAAGGTAGGAAGCAATCCATTTCTTTATGCACAGTGTTTTCTGACAGACCAAATCGAAGAAGGAGCCTCAGTCAAAGAACCAAGGAGCATTAACTACAAATCTGTACCCCTTTTGTTAACAGTCCAAGTGACCAACCAACAAAAAGTTGTTCGTATATACAGCAAGTACTATTTATACACGTACTGTAGTAAAATGTGAGTACATCGTAGCACATAATACCTCACAAAGCTTTCACATTCACGACTGCTTATAGAGACATTGGTACACATGAGTAATTTCGAGTAAAGGATATAGTTTCAGAAACATCCACAAGCTGGTTCCAGGTCCAGACTTATCGGAAAACAACACATATATCCCAGGACAAAAGAACAGGAAATAGAACCCACGACTCTCGGCAGTCTAGGCAGAGTGCCAACTGAGCTTCAAGAGCAGCTCAGCATACGGGGCTCAAAAGGCTAAGGTGCACATAAAAGTGGTATACAGTTCATATGCAGGAGCAGACCAAGGTGCAATACATTCAAATGCATGTATGAACGCAATTGCTAGCAGAACAGAAAGAATGGGGTGACTCAAAACACAAACTGACCACACACACCAACATTAGTGATAAATACAAGTCATTTCTTCAAAATGAAGGGGTGATATAGGGATGGCTTGAAGCACCAAAAAGGAAGAAACAAGGGGTCATTACACAGCAAAGATGCACCAAGCTACATGACACCATCCCTATATCTTTGTCTCATAGTAAACTTTACTTGTGAACTATAGCTATAATTATTATAACAAAGATATAGGGATGGTGTCATGTAGGTTGGTGCATCTTTGCTGTGTAATGACCCCTTGTTTCTTCCTTTTTGGTGCATCAAGCCATCCCTATATCACCCCTTCATTTTGAAGAAATGATTTTTCCACTTTTTTCCACTATTTTTCATGCCTTCTGCATTTTCAGCCACTCTGATGTTCATGGGTGTTGTACAGATAACTGTTGAAAGCAAAAGCTAATGTACCTGAAGCAGGGTGTATGCGTAGTGTCTCCAACAACGATGAAATTAGGTTGTGGCACATAATTATGGTGGGGTGGTTTCGTAGGCAGGCTCCAGTAATCAGACTACAATGATAGCTATAACCTGGGGGACAAACAATGAAGGCGGCGCACACTGCCAAGTTGCTCCTCGTACAAATCAACAGCAAAACGTAAGCTAGTCAGTTAAAAATGTGTATACTGACTTACAGAAGGCACTGGAGGATAAGAGTTCCTCTGCAGGCTTCCCGGCTTAGTCTCGTAGGACCTGGTTCACGCACGAGACTATAGTAATGCGCGCGCACCGCATTGGGGAAACGCCCTCCTCTGCGCATGCGGCTCACTGATGTGGAAGAGCTCAACGATCTACCGTAGTGACTTGCGGCAAGAAACAAGCGATCGCTTGATGTGCGTGCACACCTCCGGCAAATTTGGAGACGTTCTGTGAAAAAATCAACGCTTCAACTGCTTCCGGTAAGGAGCTAGCGGGTCTGAAGAAGAAGAAGAAGAAGGATTATGATGACACAAACGCGAAATCGCGTAAGTGCGAATTCTCTCGTGGGGAACTGAGGGTACGTATGAAGTCTTGGGGCATGTGTATAGCTAGGTATTGGCCTCTAGACTATTGCTAGTGATTTTGAAGCCATGGTGAGTCATTGTCGCTGAGTTTTGAGGTGTTTTGTACGTGCATCACGTGAGATTTCACACGCGTCATCCCTATGTAGAGCGTCTACCGACGCTCTGATTATTACCTGTCCAGTAGCGTCTATCCAGATGTATGTGGCCAGGGTCTTATCAGTGAGGAGAGTCAGGTCGCGGTCAGACACAGTCCACTCCAGTACAGATACCCAGGGAAACTGTGGTACCTGTATCGGAAAAATCATTTCTACAAAATGAAGGGGATAAAGGGATGGCTTGAAGCACCAAAAAGGAAGAAACGTTAACAAGGGGTCATTACACAGCTAGGATGCACAACACCATCCCTATTATTATCTTTGTTCGATATCAATAAAACGAAGATATAGGGATGGTGTCATGTAGCTTTGTGGATGATAGTTGACGTGGCTGAGGCAACAGGTGGATAATGGACAGAATACTAGAGGGGCGGAGCTGTAGTAGGGTGCCCCGGACTCACACACTCCGCGAGACTAGAGCAGGATGGTGTCTACACTTGTATCAGCGACGTGGCAACAGGTGGTTAATGGACAGAAGAACATCAGAATACTAGACGGTGGGTGAGAGATGCTACACACTCTGTGATGTAGCTAAGCTGTCTACAATCACTTGTGTTCAGCTTTATGGACCATGTCGGGAGAGGGGAGGGCGGCCTTCCTGGGTGAGAGATTGGCTAGAGCCCAGCACCTTGACATTGACGAGGTGTCAGAGCAGAGTTCTCCCTATCCTCACATGATCCCTTCCCCTCACTGCTTCCAGACCCTCGTGGCCAAGGTCAGGGGCCACTCTCTCATGGAACACTACTCTCACATTGCATTGTGTAATGGACACATGGATTTCTGTACTATAGCACAGAGTATTTGAGGTGCCTTTTATTTTATGAGCCATGCCTGCTGGTTTATTGCATACTATTATAGCTCGGTGGGTAGAGCACTCAGTTTAAAAAGCAGAGTTAGTTTCACAAACCAGACCCTTTTTCCTTGTATAACAGGTCGGCTTGGGAGATTAAAAGGATTATCGTGGGTTCCATGGCATTTTTTTCCTCTTCCGCGTCCTGAATGCATTTGCCTTGCGCTGTCACCCACTGGTAATGAGAGCTAATGCAGACGTTGCTATCTACTATTCCATGTGTCCAGATGGGAGTGGGTAATGAAGATCATGTGGTGGTATATGATGGACACAGTGAGGGACTGATGGCCTCTGCTAGAGTCTGGTGGATGTTCAGAGTCAGTTCAGCTTCTATGTAACGTCCTTTGCAACATGTTGCTTGAAATTTGAAGTGTTGTCTATTGCGCGCGACCCATCATGCACACATACATTGATGGATCATGCACTGCGTACAAACAAGAGCTAAGGTAGACGAGACTAGAAAAGTGGCAGAATAAAGCAGCAAACGATGCAAGTAGTGTATGTTCATGGTGTTTGTGCACATTGAGATTACTTACTCTAAGCTGTCTTCACGATCTCTGCTACTATTTCTTTGGGCGCCATAGGTGTCTACTTAAATACGCAGAAATTGATGTATGACATATTAGCGCCTAGTATTATAGCCATTATATAAATTCTTATGCACTTATGGAGGCTCTGTGTATATAAAATGGCGCCCAAAGGGTTTTAAGAAAGCCCCAAATTTATATTAAGTAGCTGTTATATTTTGTTCTGCCCACAGTTGTTTGGTCACGAGAGAGTGTCGGTGCTGGATGGGAGTCTGAGGAGATGGAAATTTCACTGCATCTTTCAACCCTCACTTGCTCAGGAATTATGAGCAGATGTTGGATAACCACACATCTCGTCACGAACAGGTCACTTCTGTTGGACTGCGATAATCACAGCAAATTCATTTCCCTGCCCTCTGACTAATAAACTGTAACCACAAAAGCCAATCCTCCCCCACCACCCTTATGCTTAGATGTATATGCTTTTTTTCCTTTCCTCTTCTCCGCCACTCTAGCGCGCTGCACCTCTGTAACCACTCTTTTTTCCTTTTTATCCCATGGCTCTTCTACATCCTCATCCCTAATAAGCCTTTAGAAACTCCCTCCTACCCAGCTCCTCTCTTTTTTTTCCATCCACTTATGTCTTAATTTAGCTCTCCCTTCGCCCTCCTTCGTCTTATCCTCTTTTTGCTTCCTTCCCTAGGCAGCCCATATGCATCTTTACCTTCATCTCTCTCTCCCACCCTTCTCACCCTTCGCCCTCACACCATTACGTGCACCTCGTCCCTCTTACCCACCCACTTCGGACTTGCCTTCCCTACCCCTTCCCACCTAATCACACCTTTAACAATCGTGAATTCCCTTTCCCCCTGTCTCCCCCCCAACCTTCTCCCGCCCCGCCCATGCTTTTCGCCTCACTTTTCCTTTGCTCTTCCTTTTTATGGCCCTTTCGCAGTCCTCCTTTCCCCTAAGACCCTCTTATCTTCTTACGCTCACACGCCTACTGTTGAACTGGTCCAACCGCATCCATCCCAAATTTACTTCATACTTTTACTAGAGTCCCCTCCACTCATTTCCCCGACCTTTCCGCCTAATGCTTCCCCACTCGAATTTCGAATTCACCTCATGTCGGCTCCCCATCATTCCCTCGCCTATTCCCCATCCTCCCCTCTAACTCCTATCTAGCACCCTAACCCTTCAACCCACGAGAACCCTCTTAAAGGACACTTGGTTCTGGCTAATAGAAGATAAAAGAGTGCATTAGGTAGCTACCCTGCGAGCCTCTGAATGATGGACACATTTCCCTGAAATTGGCCAATGTATGATGTCTATTGGGAAATCTTTCTTTGGGTATAGCAAAGTTTGATGTGTGTAAGTTGACCAATTATCTTTCAGTGGTACACTCTGTGGGCCACTTTGGTCTCAGGTTGTAGAGCAAGGAGAAGGGCAAGGGTCAAAGGTGCAGCGGTCCCGAGCCCCGCCCATCTCTGTCCAGGGAGGAATGAAGGGGCAGTCAACCTCCAATTACAGCAGACTACTGGATTGCCAGTGGGGTACTGTCAAGACCAGGGGCCTTCTGGCTCAGGTCTTCTGTACAGTGACAATTCTCATAATCTCCACAAATTGTGCTAAAAGCTGAATACCTTCGTTCTGTTAAAGATTTGTCAGATATAGTCATGCTAGCTACCTACAGTTGGAAATTGTTAGAAGTGGACCCTCCGTCAAGCAAAGAAGAGCATATATCGCATTGGTAAAAGAAACCTCTAAAAG
Organism: Geodia barretti; assembly: GCA_030341885.1. Taxonomy (NCBI): domain Eukaryota; kingdom Metazoa; phylum Porifera; class Demospongiae; order Tetractinellida; family Geodiidae; genus Geodia; species Geodia barretti. Next base: position 19,629 of record CASHTH010001972.1, read on the forward strand.
TTGTGTACCATGTCTTCGATAGATTTTTTAGATCTGTAAAGTACAGTGTCCATTAAAAATTTTAGGAACTTTGGTTGCAAGTCTAGGATAGCTATTTCTCTTTCTAGGTAACAAGGCAAAGTACCCTGTACTACATTAAAAAACAGAATGCCTGTGGTATGGCTTTGGCAAGACTACAAATGCCACAGTTGTTGATATCAGCTGTAGGCAAAAAATATAGCCCCCTTTCCCCTCCTCTGTCTCCTAGAGTTCCAGAGTCAGGAGTGACTTAAACCAGCCAGTGGTTGCACATGTGGTAGTGGTGTCAATGCAGCTATCATTGCTCTAGTCGGCCAAACCTCTTCAAAACCACCATCCTCTCTTGATGTAAGATACCATTGTATCTTGTATGAGTAACATAGTACACTACCTCATTTCTCTGTATGATGTTACGCAGACAAATAGTAGGGGTAGGGGTTTGTAGTACTATTCTAAAGGCCAAAAATTTTTTTTTTTTTAAAAAAGGCCAGGTAAATCGACACCAAAATAGGAGACCTTCCTTTGAATAGAAGGTCACACGCGCAACTTTTTTCTGCAAACTATCATCATCCAAGAGATAGAAAAGATGAGTTTAAGGGTAATGCCTTATTGCATTATTAAAGCATTTAGTGATCATGCTAACTAGAGCTACAGCAAAAGGGTAGAGCTAGTTGAAAGAATATAGATACTTCCATCATTCGTAGGAAGTCTAGCTTCGTGCGGCAGTCAGTAGAGCGCGCGACGAGCGCCTCAGTCGGACTGTTTAGCATGGCGGCCCACCCGGGGGATGGCAGGGTGAGGCAAAATATTGCGCGTGCGCTCCTAGTAAATCATGATAGGGAGTGCCGTATATCAAGCTTGCTGGTGTGTAGGTATGTAAAACGCCCAAAAACACTTCTCACTATGTCACCTACGAAAAATACTGAGACCATCACCAACAAATGTATGCTGTTGTGGTTGATGTTGTTGATGTTGTTGTTGTAGGGGTCATGGAGGGCGGGAGGACAGAGAGCTACTCTCCAGACAGTGACAAATGGAGTTACTCCCTATCACACACAATCCATCCTAGTACTAGTTACAAGGTACCATCCTCCTTACATTATGCTTGTCACTGTAACGATAAGTAAATACAATTTTTGACAAGTTGACAATGATTCACCCAGTACCATCAAAATTGATAATCTTTGTGCCATGAATATTGAGTGTGTGAAGCGAGAGGTGTACCTTCATCATGTCTTACCTAACACCAGATTAAGGTGTTTCCTTTCACATGACCATACAGTTTGACTATCGACTGCCCAGTTATCAATAACACTCGCTAGCATGGCTGTTCTGATAAGGGATCAATAGCATTGTCAGTATAAGTATAGTCCAGGTTGTATTGCTATATACGATTAGCATGGGGCAGGTTGTCGTGTTCGAGAAGTAGCTAATAATCTGTGCTACAAAACAGAACGGATAAGTAAAGAAAGTAATGTGGTCGAGAAAGTCACGTAAAAAGGTATTGTGCACTAACGAGTTGTAACTGTGGCTGTAGGTCTAGTCTTTTCACTTTGGCTGGTGTTGCAGAGATGCTGTACCACATCATTGTGGTGTTGGCTCTGGCCTTGCTCAGAGCAGTGTTTCCAAACTGTAGAGAGAGACATTCATCAGACAATGAAGATGAGAGAGAAGATAGCCAACTATATACAGAGACAGGCAGAGAGAGAATTCATCAGGACAGACAGTAGGACACTCTTTTCTCTACATGTTTAGAGTTGGTTTACCTTATTAGGAATGTCTCTGGCCCCAGCTCCTAGCAGTAGTTTCACCACCTCTGAGTGACCTTTCCATCCTGCATAGAGCAAGGCTGTGCTTCCCTCCTGTGTGGAGAAGAAGTCGATGAGCAGCAAAATAGACATGCATACCCATTACTTCAAGGAGACACTTATATCCATGAGATATCAACATTTTAAGCGTGCACTTCTACTGCGTACACCTGAGCTGTCATCATCACCGAGAGAGAGTGGAAAGACACGAAGGAGAGAAAGAACGATAGGTGTGTATGTATATACTGTAGTGTAGACACCAAAACACACACCTTGTTCTGGTGGTTGACGTTGGCTCCTGCCTCCAACAGCCTCTGAACTGTCTCAGTGTGTCCTTGATAAGCAGCTCACCCCAGAGGAACACCACCATTCTGATGAGAGAGAAGGTCACCCATCACAGACAGTACCAGGGAAATACAACTGTTACTCAATCCCAATGTACCCGAGAGCAGGATAATGCATTGGTAAGCAGGACAGCGAGACGAAGAGACGAT
>CASHTH010001973.1:0-24322 GCA_030341885.1 Geodia barretti
CAATGATCACTGTGCTGACTATGATGTTAATCACATTTAGCAACTGTCAAGAACACCTGGTGTCATCTGTGTTGTGCTGGGCGTTTTTAATGAAACATTGTACGCCAGCATAACGCCAATTTGCCACTTTCAGTTTCAGTTCCAGAGCTTGTGCTGTGCCAACACAGCTCAAGCAAGACTGATTGACCATATTCTTCGAATACAATTGGCATACTAGTGGTCTGGCTATATCCAAGTGGAAGATACCTCTTTCGATCATATACTGTTCTATGCAGCAATTCTTGTGAATTGTCTAACTCATGTCCATCAATATTTAGCCAAATTTGTGGTCAAATCACCTATCAACTTTTGTCCAAATGCCACACCATGTCCTGTTTGAAAGCCATTGAAGCCTGATATTGAGGTAACAAAGAAAGCCACCAAAGCGCCAAAAGCAATTATTAGGCAAAATAACCAACCAGTCAGTCAAAAGCAAGAAAACCACAGCAACCCCCTCAATTCACCATTGCACCATGCAACCAATGAAACGGAAAAAACATGTCCTGTGTCTACTCCATGCTTACCAGGATAAGACACAGGTCTGAGTGGTAATAATTACCATATTACCGCTGGATCTCCTGAGGTATTCACTGACTTTGAAGAACAGAGAGGTGGGTTTAACGTACTGGGTGGCACCTTCTCAGTTTTATATTCAAAGGAGAATCCTTTCCCTGAATTTTTATTGACAAGATTGCCCACCCTCTTGTTGTGTAGGCCTCTGAAACCGGCAACGACGACCCCCAAACATTTTCTTTCTGCTCTATAGATTACTCATTGTGTTTACAGGCAGGCTACTCCTCTGATCGTCACTTCATCTCTGATTCTCCATCACAGCTCAGACAAGCATGCCGCTATTTGGACCCCATTCCAGTGACTTTGCACCAAAGCTTATGATGTTCTGCCACACTGATCTTATCATGCGCATTGGACGGTTCTCTCGCCTGCGCCGTTTAAACTCCTGGCCACGTGTAAATTAGTCGCCACCATCTTGTTTGCTATATTCTGCCCAGTTTGGTTGCTCGCTCGCCATCATCGCACTTTCATCAGCTCCTCCCCTCCTACTTGGCGTACAGTGGACTGCTACTGTAACTAGCGGACGTGAGTGTCAATTGCTTTAAGTCTCATAACACCTACTCTCTCTCCCGGTCCTGCCAGAAGGGATTTACTCAGGCTGCACTGATTTACACATTCACCGCGTACGAGGTGCGAGAGCCTGCTCGATTCGCTCGTGCAGCCGGCCCGTCGCGATTTGACTACACCTGGGCTGCCCCCTGGGGGAATATTGTACATTCGGGTTGAAACTGCACCCACCAAATTATTTTCCGTATTGCACCTATCCTATAGTGCTTTGGTAGCGCTTCACGATCCGGTTATTACTCTGCCGCTAAACCTGGTTCAGATCCGTCTGAGTGGTTTTTTGTGCTACACCAGCATGCTTGTAACCGCATGAAATGTTACATCTCACCAGCGAACACTCACGGCCAACCAAGTGGCATCTCAGTTATACTCTAACCAGAGGATGAGAAGCAGGGTCAGCGCTTCATTTCTTAGCCACGTTCCTGCCTTCGGCATTGCTGTGCATAACCCGTTTTTTTGGCTACAACTGAAAACAAGAACAGAAAACCATGATAGTTAGCTTCCCCCCCATTCATTATGGTTCATTCTCAGCATGTGTCACTAACATTACACACCATCACATGACTCAATGATATGCCATATTTGCTGATTCAGCTCAAACATGTTCCCCCAATACAGTTCACTAATCATGGCAAAAGGCCTTGGACATTTAGGAATACAACCCTAAAAACAACTTGAAGCGGACTCCTCACAAACCCCCTTTCTCAACAAATATCTAATTCTCCAGTTCTAATGCAACTGTTCATGCATTATATTATTAATGCTCGTCTCGCCTCTCCAACATCATGTATTTTGCGGAGAAAACGAAAAGAGAATAACTGATGGAGACTCCATCACCAGAATTGTCGGATTTGACAAGGGCTCAAACAGCACTTCTTCTTCATGCTGTGTACCGAAAGGTGGCCATTACGAATTAATACAATTGCCAAATTCAATCAGAAATCAAGTTCATGGAAGTTAGAAGTTGTACTAAAAGGACATACAAAAATTCAAGAATCTTCTATGGCATTGAAATAACTGATTTCAAGGACTATCGGGAGCCTTTAATTGCTCTATGCGAGCTTGACACAAAACAAGAATATGACAAGGTCACCATCCAGGCCAAAGTTGTAAAACTCCGTGAACCTCAAGCAGTGACAACCGGTTATAAATCAAACAAGATGTCGTCGAGTGAGCTGGTGCTACCGGGAAAACAACCTTAACGCTTTGGGAATCACACGTCAATACCTTACAACTACACGCTTCATATGAAGTTAGCCCGAGTTACTGTTCGCATTTTTATGGGTAAACGCCATCTGTCGATACCTATTACTGGCTCAACCATTGAGCAATTAGTGACATCGAAAATCTCGATATTGATTCTGATAGTTCCGAAGATGAAGAGCACAACCTAAAACAGGTAACAGTTGTTGGCGTTCAACAGTTCGATGCAGTATTTACTTGCATGAACTGCAAAAAGACTGTCACGCCGACCGCAGAAATGGCGGGAACATGCAGCTCATGCAAGACAACACAAAGGCTAAGTGATCCGAAGCTAAGTGCTCGACTGTTTGTCAAGAATGATCAGAATGTAATTTCTCTTCGCGCACATGGAGATGTAATAAAAAGCATAGCCAATAAAAGAAGCAGCATCACAAATGAAGATATTCTGTTTTCTCCACCGTTTGACCTCTCTTACAACAAGTTTCACACTATCATTAACATCTCTCGTCACTGAACTCTGCCTCACTAAACTGTCACACTCAGTATGAGTCACAACCATGTTGTACATTTCACTTTGATAAATCAACAGTAAAACGTGACAATAATAAAGAACAAACAGCCAGTATTGCGCCGAGGGTTTGCACTTCAGTGCTTTTCATTATAATTATGACTGATAATAACCTTTAACAGTGTACCGGTTAAAATGAGCATGTTCATAAAAGTGCAGTGCTAACATTGACTATACAAAAGCTTAATATCCTGCTTCGTTACTATTGGGCTTAATTCGCCATCACAGTGTTGACAACTTTGGGCCCCAGTGGGTTTGGTGGTCCGGCAACTTCATCCCCCTGTTCGTTTGGTTGTCCGGCAACTTCGTCCCCCTGTTCGTTTGGTGGTGTGGGTTTGGTGGTCCGGCAACTTCTTCCCCCTGTGGGTTTGGTGATCCGGCAACTTCGTCCCCCTGTTCGTTTGGTGGTCCGGCAGCTTTCGTCCCCCTGTTCGTTTGGTTGTCCGGAAACTTCGTCCCCCTGTTCGTTTGGTGGTGTGGGTTTGGTGGTCCGGCAACTTCTTCCCCCTGTGGGTTTGGTGGTCCGGCAACTTCGTCCCCCTGTTCGTTTGGTGGTCTGGCAGCTTCGTCCCCCTGTCTTCGTTTGGTGGTCCGGCAACTTCGTCCCCTTGTTCGTCTGGTGGTCCGGCAACTTCGTCCCCCTGTTCATTTGGTGGTTCGTTACGTTTTCTCCTCGTGCTGCAACCGCTTTTTCACAGAACCCCTGCCCCAGTATACTGCCGGAGATGCAGTGCGCATGCGCAAACAAACGCGACCGCCCGCTCATGGGCTCCAGAGAAGGTCGACTCTACCTCACGTACAGTTTCCTCTGCTTTGAGAGAAGTTGCGCGCACGGTGTTGATGTATAGATAATCTTCAACTCAAGGGGTATAAGTGCTGTATCGTTAATTATATCCCACACTGTGCAAATCATTACTCTAGCTACTGCTATATAAAGATAATCACAATTTTTCTAGCTAGGATGCTACGGTAACTTCTAAATAATATCTGTGGTCAAAATATACAAGAGCCTCATCAAAGAAACCGACACCAGTTCCTCTGGCGACGTGGCTGTTGAGCATGTGGTAATGGCCGCCGTGGCATGGTCACCAATCCACGCTCTTCATCATATATCGCTGCAGTTTAGGATTAACAATGCCATGACTGCAATCCACTGGCAGTAAATATTAAGTTCACCTTTTATCTTACGTCCAACTGCATTCAGTGCTGGCTCTGACAAAAGAGCTGCCAACATCACATTGAAGGGGCTAGGTTCTATAGAAATGCGGCGCTCTAGTGCTGTTAGAATAGCTTGGATCCTCTCTCTGTCTGTTGCTGTGGAATGTATGGCCCTTTCACGCTCCTCAGGAGTTAGTAGGCTTTTGCTATAGAGCACAGGCACTAGACTGCTGGGGTCTACTCCGTCATGGAAAACCTGATGGCATCGTCTGAAAGCTCTCTGCTCAACAGACATTTGGCCAGACTGTATGTTTGGAAGGGCCACTGACTCTGCAATACAGAGGCAGAAAATCAGGATGTCAACACTTCAGCATAATTTTGCAGGTAAAATCAAGGAAATCTGAAGCGGAGTATGTAGCTATAAGGCTAGCATTTGTCTTTAGATTCTCAAGTGTTAGGCATGCATCAGGACTAATTTAACGTTTGCGTATTTACAAAAGGTTTTCAAGCACAATTACGTGCATTTTTAAGCTGTGGAAAAAACCTCGCAATTCGCAATAGACATAATTATTTGCAATTAATACCAGTCCTATGGTAATGTAACTTACTACTCCTGGTGATTCTTATGTAGCTGCCTTCCGGTTTTACTCCTAAAAATCCTACTCTCTGTTCAAGATCTTCGGGTTCACGTTCGACCATTTTAAGCTCCAATTGAAAGGCCGGAACGATTTTTCCTCCTTTGTAGTTATCCAATGACTCTTTCACGAGCTGAATCAATAGAATTATTATAATTAATTCCGTATTCCTCTACTCATTTTTTTATCGTTAGGATGGTCTGTTTTACATATTGGGGTATATAATACACAACACACAGTAGCGTAAAGCACGAGTGAGCATAGGTATGCACAAAAGGCTAGTATTGACTACTAATCGTGAAATAGGTTTATTTTGCATGAGCTGCACGGCTGTTTATCAACATTATAATGTGACCTCAAAACAGAGGAACTTAAATTGGACATTATACACAACGAGCGAATCTGTGTGTAACTAGGTAGGTGGTCGAATGCTACACAGCTTGATGCTTGAAAATATTGACAAAATTGTTTCCTAGCGATCCATCGAACAATAAGCCACTTGCACACACCCCACTGTCTGAAGAGATGCACTAGGACAAATTGTTAGCTCCCTCGCTCTACCATTAAGATTAATCTCTTACACGGAGTGAGGAAAGGGGACACAATCTCCAACCATCTTTGGTCCATGGCTCTTCAGGAATGTCGAGTGTTATTTGATCCATTCCACGTTCGAACTTGACCGCAATTATATTTGGACCTTCTAGAGCTCCTTGCCCCTCGTAAATCTCATGCACCTTCTGCAATAGAATTAAAACAATTATTAGTATGATGGGGTTTGGTAATAAAACACGTGAAATTACCTTCACGACCAGGTCTTTGCTTTGGGTGACAGTAATATGAATCTCCTGTACATTAAGTTGTTTCGGCACATAGAAGGCGCGGATGGCATAGTTACGTGACCTGCCAAGCACTGCAAAGATAGAAAAGTGGCTGACTTCGATAGTAGCCTCTCCAGACTCAGGAAAGTATCCTCCTGGCAGACGCTCAAAGATGTAAGGCGGTGTGTCTCTGGCAGTGTAGAAGGAGAGCGCTGTATTTTCATCGTCATCTTCCTCTTCACCCATGGAGGCGCAGTGCTGGAGACATAAACTGACTTTTTTGCTGAAACTTTCGACTGGGGAATTGACAGAGATAGAGTAGACTCCACTGACGGGACTGAGATCATCTGGAAACTGATATTCTCCCTGCAAGCTGGCCTGGACATACATATTGACTTGTCCAGTACCCTGCTCCACACCTCCACTGAGGACACCCGCTGGAACCGTAACTTTGAACCCATGGTCCTTCCAGTCGTAGGTTAGTGGCTCTTCTGGATTGATTGCTATCTCTTTCTGTGCTAGTATTTCAGCTTGCTCAACATCGGGGAATGCTATAGATGTGAGAGATATTCTGTTCGTCATTGGCCACACCAATTAGCAGAGGAATAGCTATCACTATAAGTTTATTATGTGCATAGTAAGTACATACGTTTACTGCATATTATATAGTAGGCTTGCCCACTCAATTACCAAGTATAATATTATATTCATAGTCGTGCGGTTCAGTGCGGTAACTTGATAGGCTCTTCTACAATCTCTACAACATAATTATAATTCCTGTATGTCAACAGTGCGCCCATTTGTGCATACCGACCACACACAAGATACTCCTTTTGATCTGCACAGAGCAAAGGCGCATTATCCAGCACAAAAGCAAGTGTTGGGAGCAAAAAAATCTGCCTAGCATCCTATTGCAACGTGATGTACGCATTTCAGAGAATTACAAATGCTGATATAAACATGGAAAAGCATGGTTGAAAGTGATAGGACTGAAAACTTTAAATTAGTCACAGGCACTCCACAAAAGGAGGTGTATGTTTGTTTTAGTGCACTTTTGGGAATCGTAGAGAGATAAAGATAGCTAAACTAGGCTTGGTAATTCTTTCACCAGAACTTTCTTGTTATGGTTAAAGGTCTGGCAACATTGCAGAACTACATAGTAGCACAGCTAACTAACATGCTGCGGCAGGGGAGTTCTGCAAGGAATGTTACTTACAATTCTCTATGTATGCACTTCATATCTGTGATGCTTCTTGCTAAGGCAATCACATGCTTTAGAGAGCTTTAGTGTTTGTACCCTTGTTACTTCATATAAGACTAAGTTTTGAGTCACGAAATGTGTTGTTGGTTCTTATATGAAGAACCAACCGAATGTACGGTAGCTTTCACTCCTGGAGCCCTAGTGCAGAATTGTGCATGCAGCTACATACATGCATTAGCAAAAGCATAGTCTGTGTAATTATTAAGCCCAGGTATATACGTAGGATGGCAAGGCGGCACACTGAAAAAAGCAGTACAGGCATCATGGATTCAAGCAGAATGTGTTCCTGTTGTAACGCATGAGCTCTGAGGCACCACTTACCCCCTGTTAGTAAAAGAATACGAATGACATCGTGCTCCTGAATACTGTAGTTGCTCAGGGTCTGTCCACCTTCCAGTTGCCCTCCATCATAGGTAAGCTGTTGCTGGTCTGCTGGTATTCCCTCTTTGTCTTGAATTTTCGCTTTCACATTCTCAATGGTATCACTGTCCTCCACCTTCAGAGTTATGGTCTTGCCTGTCAGTGTCTTCACATATATCTGCATCCATCTTCGTAGCTGCATGTGAAGAGTATACTCCTTCTGAATGTTATAGTCACTCAGTGTTCGTCCATCCTCCAGTTGCTCACCAGCAAATATGAGTCGTTGTTGGTCTGGTGGTATTCCCTCCTTGTCCTGGATTTTAGCTTTCACATTCTCAATGGTATCACTGGCCTCCACCTCCAGAGTTATGATCTTGCCTGTCAGTGTCTTCACATATATCTGCATCCATCTTCGTAGCTGCATGTGAAGAGTATACTCTCTCTGAATCTCATAGTCACTCAGTGTTCGTTCATCCACCAGTTGCTCACCAGCAAATGTGAGTCGTTGTTGGTCTGGTGGTATTCCCTCCTTGTCCTGGATTTTAGCTTTCACATTCTCAATGGTATCACTGCCCTCCACCTCCAGAGTTATGGTCTTGCCTGTCTGTATCTCAACAAATATTTGCATCCCTCCCAAGAGCCCCAGAGAGAGGTCCACAGTACTCCCACTATGCAGACCATAATCCCTCAGCCTCTTCTCATCTCTCAGCACCCTCCCACCTGACAACAGCTTCACCTGGTCTGGTGGGATCCCTTCTTTCTCGTAGATGACTGACTTCACGTGTCCCACTGTGTCCCCACCTCTCACTCCTAGAGCTAGGGTCTTCCCTGACAGAGTTCTGAGGAACACCTGGTACTGTGGCTGGCTCCTGAGGACCAGTCTGCACTTGCTGGAGATGATTGTGTGATAGTATCCCATTCTTCTCCTGTTCTCCAGACAAACCCCATCTAGACTAAGTTGTTGTAGGCGACGTGGGGTACCTTCTATTGCCTCAATCATCTTCTTTACTCTCCTGACAGAAGTGGAGGACTCTACTTTCAACTTGATGTACTGGCGGCTGTTACCCTTTCTCACTTTCAAGTTATAGAAGTGGAGCCGTCGAATGACGTATATCTCGGCCCCACTTTTGATTTCGTAGTTGTCTAACGCAGAATTGTCGTCAATTTGCTTACCGGCATGCAGCAGTCGTTGGCATTCCGGCGAAATCTTTGCCACTTTCGCAATTTTCTTCTTCACTTCACGAATCGATTCGCTAGTGACTACCTCAAGAGGGAAGGCTTGGCCTGTCAGTGTCTTGACAGTGATAGGGACCACAACTAGCAGCCCCAGCTCTGACCCATCCTGGATGCCACGCTCTCCCAAAAATCACCTGGTTCTCTAGTGCCCGACCTTGGAAAGAGAGTCGCTGCTGTCCTAGTGGAATGCCTAGTTCAGCCTCCAGCACTGCCTTAACATCCTCCACCCTTTCTCCTCTCCCTGCCGTGACTGAGATCACCACACCTGAAGGTTGCCTCACACGCAGCCCTATCTCCTATGTTGAACTAAGGTGGAAGGTACTGCCCTGTACTACGTCGTAGTCTCGAAGCAACTGTTCGTTCCTTATTTCCCTCCCATTGTAGACCAGGCTCTGGCGATATACTGGGAGACCATCTTCGGCCGCTATTTTGCGCTTTGCGCTCTCGACCGTGTCGGAACCGTGCACTGTGAGTGTAATGGTTTTACCTGACGGGGTCCGCACGAAAATCTGCATTTTTGTATATACCTGCGTGGGAATAGTAGCACGTACATAAGCTATGTACAACCAGTGTAAGTTTCAAGTTTCTTACCACGCTCATAAAAATCAGGCAGCTCGCTCTATTGCTCGCTTGGGTGTGGTGGCGATCTGCTTGCGGGGGCGCAGCCACGACATTCGCTTTGTTGATTATTCATGCTTAATTCCGCGCGTGCGCAGATATTGCGCAATGTCAGCGTTTATATATACTCGCGATAATTAGGAGAGATATCCGGATCCAGAGGAGGTTGCGCACAATAAACATTCCTAAGCTGTCTGCGCATGCGGCTATAATGTAATAAAGTATCTTAGCTGTGAAAGGAAGTTACTCTGGCTGGTGTTCAGGCGGGCCCAAGACCTTGCTATCTCTCTATTGTTTATATGTCCAAGTGTGTACCACGGAGAACAGTCGTAGCTAGCCTTGCAAACGCCAGTGCTGTTCTGCAGAAGGTGCTGACTCAGCGGGCTGACTGGGTTTTGCGTGGGCAACTCTAAGGCGCACGTGATGCAAGCGATGACGCGTGCACAGCCTAGCTCTAGCTTAACCATCGGCGCGCATGCGCAGCAAGGACTAATGCGTAGTCGGCCATTTTTATCGCTGCGGAAAATGCGCATGCGGTTATATGGTGGTATATGGTAATTAGCACAAGCTTACTTCGACCGGCCCCGCTTGCTCTGTGTATCTTGAAGGCAAAAGAAGTCACAACGAAGGGCGTGTATCGACTCTCGCATGCTATCTACTACTGTAGCTAGTCCGTGTCAGACTCTCCGCGAGCTACTAGCGCATACTGAGCCCAGCCCATCAATTAGTGGTACCGCGCGTGCGCAGTTCGCCGAGGGTTTGCACTTCAGTGCTTTTCATATATACTAGTGGAAATGTTGAACATTGTTGGCGAGCGGGAGCGACCCAACTTGGGATTTGCCCGCGATGTTCTGGCTGCCGTCAGCGCACAGCTTTCCTTTCGTGAAGCAAGACAGATGTACCTGTCGCCGTTACATGCGTACTGTATATTGCCAGAACGGTGAGCAGGTGAGCAGAACGGTATATACCGACCTTACGCTTTCAGCTCGTCAGGCGTCGTGGTCCACCAGGCAACTGGCATGCAGCAGGAGCAATCCTAGCGTATTATACTATTTGCAAGTTGCACCTTGGAACCATGACGATTGGGAAGAGGTACAGCCTCGGTCAGTCACCCAAGGTTACAGCGCATGCCGTCGATGGAGAGGAGAGTTCTCTAGCTCTGGCTAGAGAGGCACCGTGTGTGAAAATGTGTAAAAATTTGGAAATAGTTTCGGATAAAAAGAAGCGCGTACAAAGCCGCGCATGCGCACTTACACGACGTACGAACGTACGTACGTACGTATATATATAATTATATATACACAGAAAATTCCGCTCGAACGAACGACTAGGTTGGCTCGCTCGCGCTCGCCAATAATAAGCACAGAGCCTCCATAAGTGCATAAGAATTTATATATGGCTACAATACTAGGCACTAATATGTTATTCTTATTTTTAAGGAGACACCTATGGCGCCCAAAGGGCTTTAATACTAGTGGAAATGTTGAACATTGTTGGCGAGCGGGAGCGAGCCAACCTAGTCGTTCGTTCGAGCGGAATTTTCGGTATACGACCGACCGTCGTACGTCGTTTAAGTGCGCATGCGCGTATTTGTACGCGCTTCTTTTTATCCGAAATTATTTCCAAATTTTTTACACATTTTCACACACTGTGCCTCGCCGATCGATCTATATAGCCAGCTAGGGAACTCTCCTCCATTCGACGACATGCGCTGCAACCTTCGGTGACTGTACCTCTTCTCAATCTTCATGGTTCCAAGCTGCAACTTGCAAATACGCTAGGATTGATCGTGAGCGTGCACATACTTCTGCATGCCAGCTGCCTGGTGAACCACGACTGACGCATAAGGTAAGTACCGTCTGCTCACCTTCTCACCGTTCTGCCAATGTACAATACGTTATGTAACGGCGACAGGTAGATCTGTCTTGTTTCACGAAAGGAAAGCTGTGCGCTGACGGCACGTTATGCAGCCCGAACATCGCAGACAAATCCCAAGTTGGGTCGCTCCCGCTCGCCAATTAGCCAGTATTTCACTATTAGTACTGTTCATATTAACGAGGTTTTCTTCAGCCATGCATTATGTTGTCACATCCCTCTAAAAGGCAGCGGAGATGATGGGGACTACCAACGCTAGCGCTGCGCAGGTACATACATTCCTCAACGACTTGTATGGAAACTTAGTATTTGTAATGATTACACTGCAACCATTACAATATGCGAGAGTTTGTGAGAAGATATATATTATACATATTCAAAATTTACAGTAATTACAGAGCAAATAATAACAGAGTACTTAGGGATATACAAAATATAATAACTGTACAATTAAAAAAGGGACAAAACAAATACAAGTGTAAACAGAAAAAAAATTAGTATTAAAAGCAGAGACATGACGCATGAGCAAACACAAGTTGGCAGAGGAGATGAACAGTTACAGAGAGAGGGAGGGAAGGGAGGGAGGGAGGAGAGAGGGAGGGTGACTGGCTAGTGTTGCGGTAAAAGTTCGAACTGACAGAGAAGGGGAAAGTGGTCGGACGGGAAGTGCGGGTTAGGGCAACCGATGACCTTACACTCCCGCGCCCAGTCCATACTGATGGGACCCATTAGCCCCAGAGGAGTCAGAAAATCAGCGCTGTAGAATATGTAGTCAATGACTCCCTTGAAATCGTAGGTGTAGTTTGTGTACTCCATCTGCCCGCTGTAGGTCCTCCGTAGGTTAAACTGGTGGACCAGCTCCGGTTTACCGGATGGAGCGCGGATCCCTCCCCGTACCGACGCCGAGAAACGTTGGAGAAATCCGTCGTAGCCGTGTCCCTGGAGGTCGCGGTGTGACGTGGCGATCCTGCCCGTCCGGAGGTACTCGACGACGCTCGAGTCTGGGAGCGAGTTGAGGTCGCAGCACATTATTACAGGGACGCCCGGCATTCCAGGAATGGGGGTCTTGAATCCGATACCCCGCTCGGTCTGCGCCTTCATCACGATGTTGTTGAGTTCGTTGGTGAACATGAGCGTCTGGATGAGTTTCACGTCGGCAAACTCTGGGTCCCAGTGGATGTGGGCGTTGGCCACCAAGACGTGTTGACTCGGCATGTGCAAGGCGCTGGAGTCCTTCACTTCCAGGAGCGCGGCGATGCCAATGTTGTCTTTGAGCATGACGCGGTTGAGCATGGCATCGGAGCCCTCTGCGTGTGCCATGGCCAGTTGGTTGAACTCTATCAGATAATCTTCCAGCAACATGAACCTGGGAGACAAACATACAGAGTGTACGTCAACTATTAACACTTAACCAGCCACGGACACATATGCACCCAGAGCCTCCATAATAATGAAAAGCACTAAAGTGCAAACCCTCGGCAAACAGACAGAGAGACCAAGTACTGTAACCCTCGCTGCGCATGCACGCCGCCGAGGGTTAAACTTGCAAGTAAACGACTCACTTGGACTTGTGGAAGAAGATGGCACACCCGTCCACATACTTTCTGTCGTGCTGGTCCATGGTCCGGGCCCGGGACTTGGCGTTGAAGATGCCATCGTAGCCGTGAGCTGCCAGCTCTGGCTTGAAGAAAGAGTAGAACTGCTCCGTTTCAACCTCCTAAAGATGGGGGGAAGGAGGAGACGTCCACCATTGCAAATGTGTGCATTTTTCACTTGTTGAAAGATTTTTGTGCACACTCCAACAGTCAACACAGGCAAACACGATACTCGGGGCCACAAGTGGGAAGGCTAATGGTAAAAAGAACTGCACATGAGATCTTGATGACCAATTGGCTCCTTCCTGTTTGCCAAAAACACGCTGGTCACATGGTATTATAAATCCAGCAATCTGCCCAAAATATTAGTACATGAAACATATGTACACCAAAAACAAATGTCCTGTATAGAGAGGTGTCCCTATTCTTAGTGTCAATTATACCACTGTAGTACTATATTTTATACATGGCACTCTACACTGTATATACCTGGAGAGCGATGATGTCGGGAGTGAGGTCGAGAAGTTCCTTCATGATGATGGACTTGCGGTACTCCCATGCCAGGGCCCAGGAGGGACAGTAACCGTACTGTTGTCGAGTGGCATACTTGTCGCACAGGACATTGTATGACATCACCGAGAATGTCACTAAGAGATGGGGGGAGAGAGGGAGGGAGGGGGGGAGAGATTGGTAGGGGTCAAGGCACGGAACAATCTAGAATCTCAGCAGTACTAAAGTATTGTGTGTGTCAACTACACAGAGGTCTCAAGGAATGGCAAACCAAAACAACACGACAACATTCGCGGCAACTTTCGTTTTTGAAGAAAAAAGAGTCAATACGGTATTCTAAGAAACCCTTGTAGCCACAGTTCAAGGTCACACATCCCCACAGACCTCTGCTCCATTAGTAGAGGTCATGCAACCAGTTCTCAGTTGTATATATATATATACAATACCAACAGCTTCAATACAGTACATGGTATGGACAACTTTAATATACAGCACATGGTACTACATGTCTCAACAACTTGGTAACGAGGTAGAAAGGCAAGGCAAGGCAAACAAGCCAACTACGCATGTACCGTATTAACATGCTAGGAGCCTAGCACTAGTGGAGTGGCTTACTTTGTCGAGACCTGGGGTTGGCAATCTGTATCCATTCCCTCTCTGGAGGTCTTGGACACACTGGGAGGGACAGAGATAGAGGGAGGGAGGGGAGATTATAACCTTTCTCTAATGACTCTACATGAGGTGTTCTGGCAGAAAATGATACATAGTGCGGATTCTTGAGGATATAAAGTTTTACATAATAGTATGTAGAGTATATACCATACCGGTGAGGTTATCGAGGAGGTACATGAGTAGTTTGGCAGTCCCACCGTTCATGTCACTGGCCATTGAGAGTATCTCCGGCTGGAGAGGGTTTCCTAATGCAGAGGACCTCGTGTCAATACCCACTACCATTGTATATATGGGGAGTGTGTTTCGTCTCCACACCATTCAACTTATACTGCATTGTATATTACACTACATGCTGAACAAGGATTACGTAACCAGTGCAGCCATACTACTACGTTGTGCAACAAAGGACAGAAACTAACTTAGTGTGAAGAGAAAAAATAAACAGCAATTTGTAAGTATACTATGTACCATATTCTTGGACACCTTGAAATGTGGACAAGCAGCATGCCCTAGATTCATTTCACCGCCATCGTGCATCAGCTCACGTGTTTTTGCAGGTCCCAAGTAAGCCCTTATGGTTATATGAGTGTTAATTGTAGCCTTTTTGAAGTCCTGTTTTCTTTCTTTACGTATGTATATAGCGAGAGTTGTTCAGTTTTCAAATAGTGTATGTATGCAACTACTGTATAATACTATCATCCAGCTGACCAGTGACTCCGAGGTTCTGCAGCTGGAAGAGCCGGCCCAGCTCGTAGGGGAGCATCCTGAGGGAGTTATTGTTGAGACGGAGATCCCTCAACTGCAGCATGTCCCCCATCTCGGCCGGGAGACTTCGCAGCTTGTTCCCCGAGAGGTCGAGGTGGAGGAGGTTGGAGAGACGGGATATGTCTGCCGGGATACGCTGGGGGAGGGGGGAGTGGCATAAAATTGAAAAATAAAGCACAGAGCAAAACTTCACAAATTTCCCCTCACTAGCAATCTTTAGTGCATAACTTGAGTATCCTAAAAATTAATATCATACACAACTTACAGTGTATACTGATTACAATTTTCACAGGGAAGGGGCTGTTTACGGGCTGTTTGACTCGGTAACAACCAAGACATTAGCCCCCCCTTTAAAAAATAGACAAGCATGTTCGAGCTTGATTAGACTTATAGAATTGTCAAGCTTGAGGCAAGCTATAATATGCAAGCTTGCCTGGCAAGCTTGAATGGCAAGCTTGTATTAAAGGCATGCACTCCATCTTAGCTCATGGCCTGTTGAAATGGGATGTGGGTTTAAGGTGATAGACATTATGTAGACGTGTGAATGGATATAAAAACGACTGGCATTGCTTGTATGTAGGACACTAGTCAAAATGATCACATGATCACATGATGTACAGTGCATCAGGGCTCATATGTATGTATGTTTAAACTACGAGTTAGAACAAGTCAACTACACCCAGGACAGCTCTTTTTCCCAAGCAAAACAGAAGAGCTGCCCTGGGAGGGATTCGAACCCACGACACTCTGCAGTCTAGGATGTATATATAATATATACCTGTAGGTTGTTATCGTTGAGGAAGAGAGCTGTGAGGTGAGTGAGTTTCCAGAGCTCAGGGCTCAGGTTCTTGATGGGACCTCTTATCTCCAGCTCCGTCCAGTGGATCCTCTTCTCCTCCTCCCCCGCCTCGTCCCGCACCCCTGCAATCAGATTGCTTTTTAAAAAACAAATTTCCCATGCTCATTTCTGCCCTTGAGAATACATACATAGTGGAAGACAAGTCATAAGTAGGTAGACTACTCCGGCGGCACCCCTGCAATCACAATACACTGATTGATTTTTTGTAACAAATCCCTATGCAATTGAGAATAAAATGAATTTAATCATAAGTGAGGGAGGAAAGAGAGAGAACACAAATCAACAACACCCACACAAAAATTATTATATTTTTTGAGAAAAAGGAGCTTCCCTTGGGTTTGTGTCGAGCCATTACCACTAGGCGGAGTGCTCTACCAACTGAGCTACCAGGGCAGCTCATGAGGCGGAGTGCTCTACCAACTGAGCTCCCAGGGCAGCTCATGAGGCGGAGTGCTCTACCAACTGAGCTACCAGGGCAGCTCATGGGGGGGAGTGCTCTACCAACTGAGCTACCAGGGCAGCTCATGGGGCGGAGTGCTCTACCAACTGAGCTACCAGGGCAGCTCATGAGGCGGAGTGCTCTACCAACTGAGCTACCAGGGCAGCCCATGAGGCGGAGTGCTCTACCAACTGAGCTACCAGGAGGCGGGGCTCAAGTTGTTGACAGTTATTATAAGATCTCCACTTTGATAACAAGGTGTGCAAGCTTCCCACTATATGGGATACGAACCACATTGTTTACATACATAGATACGTATATACTACCCACCATGTCGTGCACCAGAAAATTATGTTAATACAGGCTTCTCAAGTGTAGCTATGTGTACACTACAAGAATATTATATGTGGTAGGGCAGCTATATGTACATACACAGGTCAAGGTAAGGCTTCCTACATGGCTCAGGGCTCACATATGCATAAAGAGACAGTATGTAAAGACTTGAAGCTGCACCGTAACTGACTTTCAATAACTAACAACAACCATTTCCTGAAGTTCTACTCACGCCACACACACACCTGGATACACACTACACTTGAGAGAGTAACAAACGCACCACATTCCAGTTCGAGCAGTTCGATTTTTGCAATCACATGACAGCATTACAGTATGTGTGCAGTGGTTCGTGGAAATATCCCGTAATGAGTAAAAGAAAATGTACTGCATTCAGACAACTAGGCAGGCTCGCTTCACTCGTCACATAATATGTAGAAAAATCGGGCAAATTTAACAACTTCGGTTAACTCACTCCACTCGCTTATTAATGTGTGTATTAATGTAGATACCTGAGCTATGAGCTGTCCCGTTATACATGGTATGTGGAGGGGCTTCCCCGCCGGAGTTTACCCCACCCACTCCGGGGGGAATTACCCCGCCCCCCGGTCCGCCGTGGTCGCCGTAGTGGGTCATGTGGTCTGTCCGAGGGAGAGGGGGCGTGGCTTCACTGGAGGGTGAGGTAGCGGGGACCGAGGACGTTTTCTGTTAGTGTCTTCAGCTGTTCCCGAAGTGCATGCGAGCATTCTGGAGAACTGTGTTCAAACGTTGATTGGGAGGGAGAGAGGGGCGGGCACATCATGGTGGGCAAAATTTTTACCATTGATAAATTCACAAAAAACCACTCCTATTTATAAGCAAATGTTTGGGTAAGATGTAAGTTACATTACTGGCAAGCATGACATACGCCCGTTACACAGCTATCCATGCAAGCACTTACAGTATATGACTCATATCCGTGCCAGCACTTACGTGCTTACATTACCCTTGCTGCTATCACTGGACTGAGTAATCTCTAGTCATACAACTATACATGGTCCAATGCACCTGTACATACGATGTGCTGCATGACGGATCATGTGGGTACCACTCATTGCTAAGAATTGGCAAGTGGAATGCACACAACTCAACAGAGACTTGCGAGGAACATGGAGATGTATGCATGGCGGGGACACAACACGTACATACGTACCATCTCAACTGGCCTGAGATCTAATCACTCGTCCAAAATTACACTGCTACACTCCACCACACAAGTACTATATACTTATACACATGAAGGTATTAGACCATGTGATGCCAAGAGAAAAAAGATGGGGAGCTCTGGACAACTGTTTCGGGGCGTGTTGGCCCTCATCAGCATTGTATATGTAGCTACATATATACGACTTGTGCTAACTCCGTCGATAAAGGACTACATGAACTCTGTTAAAATTGGTGTCTTGCTTAACATGTATCATCATGTCAACATACCGACTAAGAACAGGTTGTGAGTGCGACACACTGCCTTTCTACGCTACTACATAGGTCTCTCGTGTCAGCCTATCAGAGGTTTTCGTGATAGGCTACACGTGAGGAAACTAACCTTTTCTATGTACATAGATACATACATACATATACATACAGTACATGTGTAGCTTGAGTAACGCTAACTAAGTGTAACTAGTGCATGCGTGGTACATGCAAGATTTATTACAGCCCAAGCCAGGGAAATAATTTGTACTGCACGTAATATCAGAGTAAGAGTTGGACGGACATTGTGGCTCTGTTCTTTTCTAATTGCATTAATTGTGTGGTTGTGTAATAGTACATGTGCATACGCATGGCCACTGCCAGAAACACTGAGAACAACACACACACACACACCTAGTCTACATGCCAATGCACACACACACTATAACAGACTCTCTCCCGTGGTTTGTGTTACATCGTCGTGGAGATATCCTCTACCCAACTTATTTTATACCCATGATGCATAATACGTCATGTGGGGTTCGTGTCCTACCAAGGGCAGATCTTTTTTGCAAGTGTTATCCTGCGTGTTTTTGAGATATAAACTTTCCTTGTGCTTACACATCTTGGTTCATGCAACTCTGCACTAAAATTGAGCTACCTACATGTAGGTAGCCTTGTTCAACCAGCGGTGCGCTAATGTGTTCCATGGCAGCATAGAACTGAGGTCTAAACACACCCGCAGTAAAAGTTGTGGGAATCACTGACAACACTACCAACATGCGACTTACCGTTAGCAGGTCAAGAGAAGGCAAAGATGTGCGTAGATCACTCAACCTCGACGATTACAAGGACACTTAGGCCCACTTGTGCGCCCCTGTGCATGCAGACCCACAGTCTTACAGTGCACCGGCCTGCGTGATTATTTTTACAAACAACCAGCTTTCCTCACCATCATATGACAGGAACTGAGAGAGGCATGTATATTATCATGTGCATGTGGTCCAGGATAGAATCGTGGTCTGTCAAACATGTATTTACAAAAAAATGCACATTCACTTTGAGTAAGTGTTAGCTTGAGATGAATACCTCGTAACCATGGGATTGGAGAGGGCAGGGTGTGTGTGTGTGTGTGTAAAGACTAGGAAACTAGATCAGACTAGCCAGGCTGAGTATCCTCACAAACCCTTCAACAGAAAGCTAGTCCTACACATGTTCCACTGAACTGACCGTACAATCGTGGCGGTATATACAAGCATCTATGTGTACGGTCATTCAGGTAATCCGTACGTTTCTCTTATCTTGCAACTGTACTAGCATCCCTCTCTGCATTATAAGCTACAGTACACGCGTCCACCTTACCTTGCATGCACTGTAGAGGAGGCCAGCAAACACAGTAGCTTCGCTGGCACACTAGAGACTGGTAGCGCCCGGGAGAGTACGCACACCGACAGACAACAGACAACAGACGCTGTATGACTGGACTTCAGCGCCTTAGATGGGCATCCAAGCTTGCCAACAGTCTAGCTAGACACAGCTAACAGCTAGCTTTCAACCTCTTTTCCGTGCGATGTGGCGCTTTTGAAAATTTCTCTCTAATTAAGCACATACAGCGCACGCGCATTAGTAGATAGTGTGTATTCCCCGCCCCCCCCCTCCAAAAATCTGTTCTTGTTGTTAGGGTGCCAAGCAATGATTCACGAGGCACTGTTGGTTCTTTGTACATGAAATGACAAAGGAACATAACAATGCCGAAACAGTTGATTCAGCACAACCATTGCTCTCGTAGCCTTAGCCTTGTTCTCACACCTTTCAGGACAGGAAGCCTGGAAACGAGGCTATATACATCTTTCTTCTCTTGACACAAAAACCATTTTCTCACACGTCTTTATTCTCATTCTCTGACCACCCCACTCATTTTTCATTGGTCCCACTGTACAGCACCTCCACACATGTATGTAACATTCATCATTATGTCACAAAAATCTCTCAATGTACTACGTAAGAGCAGGTGTATAAGAACCACTAGTTGGCACGGAGGTTGGTTGCATAATGTACTGTACATGTGGACAGGGAGAGTCGAATCTGTTGAGTCGGCTGGTGTGTCTCTCCCACACTGTTCTCTCTCACCCAGCACACGTCACACCTGCACACATCACACACACACACACACGCACACACGTCACACATTGTACAACACACAGTTGACACCACATCACTCTTCACACACTCACAACAACCTCCTCACAATGCCACACAAACACACACACACACACTCACACCATGTGCCTTCTTGACACAGTTCTCTTCACGTGTACGACACAAAAATGGTCGACACACTCACACTCTCAAAAACACAGAGTAGAAGCAAAAGAGGAAAATAGAAAGAAAGAACGCAATAGTAGATGTGAAACGAGGAAAAGGGATAGAAAGAACAAATGAAACAAGAAGCAACAACAAAACCAACAACCTCCCCCTCCTCTACCTCCAGCCCTCCCCTCCCCTCCTTGACCCCTACTGGGGTGCCCACCCCCCACCCCTGTAGCGGGTCCCATTCCCCCCGTATCCCATTGCCTCCCCACCACCACCACCGTAGTGGGCACCGCCATACGGCCCCTGCGTCTCCGCCCCAACTTCCGCTATGTGCTGATGCCCGCCCGAATGAGGCCTCTTGGCTGGCGGCGGGACATCGTTAGGTGGCTGCGGGGGGTACTGATCCATGTGAGATTGGTGCTGATTAACAGGGGCCATCCCCGGACGAGGTCCGGTGCCAGAGTTGTATCCGGACTGTTGCTGCTGCGGGGTGTATCCTCGTGCGGTGTACCCGAATTGAGTCGGCTGTTGAGGCGTCCCGTAGCTGTAGTACATTCCCTGCGGTTGTTGTTGAGGCTGAGGATTGTAAAACTGAGACCCGTAGCCGTATCCATAGCTCCCCGTAGCGTCCCCGTGTGACGCTGCGGCTGGACCCGCTCGACGAGGCGCACCTTTCGGGTCCGCGTGAGTGATGTTGAGTGTAGAGTGTCGAAGACGATGGGTTTGTGCCAGTACTTTCTGCACATCGCTGCCTTCTTGATAGGTCACGAACCCAAACCCGCGGTAAGGTTTCGGGATGTATATGTCGGATATTTCGCCGAAATTACCAAAGTATTCCTGGAGTTCTTGTGTAGTGGCCTCTGGTTTCATGGGCAGGCACCCGACAAACAGTTTGCAAGGCATGTACGACGGACTCTGTGGATGATGTAAGTGATGTATATACAATGGGATGTGATATGTACATTATGTACATCTTTTCCCCGTTCATTGTTTTACTAAATTCTAAGGTTGAAAAAAGATAGCTGAATGTTACACACCCTTTCAACTTATTCTGTAGATTGTTTTAGGCAAAACATAAAAAAAGAATGCTCATCTCATTCCAACATTGCATGTACATGGTGTACATATGTACACCAACAGCATCAGCTACAGAAGGTTTACCTTCCTTGGGTGTTTGATGTCCACTCTTCTCTCTTTGATGGTGTGCTGCATGACCTGGACCTTCTCCTGGACTGCTGGGTCTAAGAACCGCACAAAACCAAACCCCCGAGACTTGCCAGTTATATGATCCTTTTTCACCTGCACACATACATGTATATATAGTGCAACATCCTTGATCACTAGTGACAATACAATTTACCTATACGTATACAACTCCCCCCACAAAGGGATCATCATTACACATTCTACATCATAAGAGACTATGACCCTTAGACCCTGTACCCCAACACAGTTCTATACATGAGCAAAACAGTAACTGAGTGCAGCTACTAAGAAAACATCGCTTAATGAAATCTTCTCTCCAAATTAGATGAAACTCTGAAGTACATGTGCCCTGTACGTATGCTCATGGCTGGCTTGGCTCTGCCCAACACCATCTTGTAGGCCTTGACAAATTATGCTAGCATAATTGAAGGGGTCAAAGCCAGAGTGAGCCAACCCTCAATATACAACTCAACAACTTGTTTTATAAGGACATTTAGAACATATTTGAAGGTAAACGGCAAGAGTTGTATATTGAGGGTTTGACCATTCAATTTTATAGGTATTTAAAAGCATAAGGGAATTATGCTGGAAAAACAGGCAAAAATCTTTAGACTAGTGGGAATAATAGGCTAGCCTCAAACGTATCTCCACACATGGGTGCTTTTGCTTTATCTTAAAGCTCCATCAGATCTGTTTATGTTATGCTTTGGTACAATTGAAAATGACTGTGTACTAAAAATTTTGAGCATAATTTGAGAAAAATAGGTTAACTGTTAGCATAGCATGACTGGGGAATAGCAAAAGTAAAAGCATAATTTGTCAAGGCCTACACTCCCCAATGGTGTCCCTTTATCCCCATATCTAGTATCAAGTAAGGTTAAAGAGAACCTCAGCGGCTGCCACTTCTCCAAACTGCTCAAAGTATCGTTTCAGCTCAGCATCAGTCACAGACCACTGGAGACCCAGGACTATCATGTCCTCTCGGTTCAGGTCTCTCACCTACACATATATACATGTGTCAAAAACTAAGTATCGAGGTAGAAAGGCAAGGCAAAGTCAACTACACCCAGGACAGCTCTCTGCCCTGGGCGGGATTCGAACCCGCGACACTCTGTAGTCTAGGCGAGCGCTCTACCAACTGAGCTACCAGGGCAACTCAGCTGGTAGGGGTTCAAATCCATACTATACACAGTCATTGCATATACACATTAATGCATATGTACGTGTATTGAGGGGTTCAGTTACCAAACTTTACAAGAGTTGTAGTAAACAGCATTTTTCAATTTACCATGTAGGGGCACATAAAGAGGGGTTGCCCGCTACATGATTTAGTCCAAACTAAAACTCCAACAACACAGTTTCTGGTGGAAGATTGGGCAACACTGGAAACAGTGACCCAAAACACTCCAACAACAGTAGCACATGAAGAGAAATGAGGACCTTGAGGCCCGTAAAGTCGGGACTAGCAGAGCGAGGATTCTTGGCCGATCTCTGGCTCTCTCCATCTCCCTCGTCCTCCATCTTCCTCTTGTTAAAGCTCCCATCCCCACCCACTCCTCCTCCTCCCCCTCCTCCCCCGGTCTCCCCTCCCCCTGTGCCCCCTCCTCCCCCATCTCCCACCTCCACCCTCGGTAAACTCCTGGTAATTAGGGAGACAAGACGGGACCACAAATATCACTTAGTATACTGCAATGGCTCTGGTACCAGCATCATCACTAAGTATGGTAGTACTTAGTATAATTATAGGGATGACACAGGTTGTCCTGCATTATTTAGAATTTGCGAGCAAGGGAGCCTACGTTTGTCTAAATTTGTGGTTTTCCCTGTGTGCAATGTTATCGACGATGAGGAGGGGACTATCGTAATGGTTTATGCAACATTAGACCGCAGTCACGCGCAATTGACCAATCAGATTACAGAATTGCGGGGGGTTTATTTTTCATAGACACCTCGTTTCAGGTGTCTAATGGCGTTTGCAGGTGGTCTACAGCAAACTCCCCGTACAAAATGGCTATTCTCAAAAGTCGTTATCTGCGCAAACCGGCCGATTCCGCGTTCGGTATATGTAAGCGTAGAAGGCGCGACTGGCAAAGTAGCTCTTTTAAAATGCGTAGTGCACCTGCAAGAAGTCTGTGGACAGTCTCCGGAGCTCGCGAAAGTCAGAAATCACGTCAATATTCCACGAAAAAAGCGTCGGCTTCTTCAGCTCTGGCGATACACAAACACATTGGGCCGGCCGTTGCCGTGCGTTGCTAACCCTTTCAAACGCGCACCACCAATGAGGGCGTTTTATGATGACGTAAACGATTTTTGACGGGGGGCGGGGGCTGTCTCCTCGGAGTCTCACACGTAAAAAAAGCGTCTTGTTCCATCCGAAGGTAAGGAATGAGGAATGAGCGCAGCGTTGCTAGCTTGTTGCTACCCATTTGAACGCGCAAACACCAATCAGATACTCCGGTCTAAACCGGTTAGACGCGGAAGCTCGGTTGTCTACGCAACATTGCAACCCTCGGGGCATGTGGGTAGCGCCCTCGCTGCGCTCGGGACGCCAACATTCCACAGCCCCTCGGGTTGCAATGTAGCGTAGACACCTCGCTTCCGCGTCTAACCTATATATAGTGAAAATGGAATAGAGATTTTTTCAATCGTCTGCCACACGACGATCGCATTTGTTTGCCTTGCATTTGTCCCTAGAATATGCACCATGATTTAGAGTTGAGGGAAAGGGGGAAATGGAGAGGAGGAGGAAGAGCTCACGCAGAGGTTGATGATTGGACAGCAGGTGTGACGACCACCACATAGACAGCCTCTCCCCAGCCACCATCGGGAGGTGTCAGAACGTCGTTCACCCTCTTGACTGCTCGCCATCGGCGGGTTGCCACCCGAATAGGAAATATAGACGGACGTGGTATGTGGGAGTGTTCCCTTGCATAGCTTACGATAAGTAGAAAAGAAAAAAAACAAACTGAAACACATATCAAAAAAAAAAAATATGAAAACGTCCAAAATAAGAACAAATTAAAAGATAACCGAACATACGAACTGGATAAAAAACCGTCAACCCCAACACGACAGGCATATTTCTTTGCAACAGACATATTGGCGTAGGAACTGGGTGCGTTATTATTTTCTCCAAAATCATATCAGCAGTCAATTTACAATTACACAGCGCCTGGTGTACATAGCCTCTACTAAGTAGTTAAGACAGATCCAGTTCAGCTGGTCCTCTCTCGAGGGCTTTGCACTTCATCGCAGTGCCTTTCTGATTCC